>BROE01000001.1:12375114-12467217 GCA_036571765.1 Plecoglossus altivelis
CTGTGCTCCATCTGCCCCCCCGACACTCTGTGCTCCATCTGTCCTGCTCCTCATGTTTCTATTCTGCATGATCTCATCCTGACTGTCCATAATACCCCTTCCTTCAGTGCAGCTGACTACATTAATAAAGGTGTGCACCTCTAACTTCGTTTTTTTCTGCTCTCCGATGAGCACAAGCACCTCCATCCTACTGTGAGCTGCACATGAGCGGTGAATGATGTGACGTCCCTTGAAATGACCAAGTCCAATTTCAATATTGAAATGTTTTCCTTTTTTTTTTTTAGACAAGTCGAGAGATACGTTAATAGCCTATCAAACAGGAAGGGATATTTTAAGGAGGTAATTGGATAGGGTATTTTCAGCAGTCCATGTTTGCAGTCCATATGAAGCTAATCACCTTGTCCCTTCCTGAATTACAACCGTGGCCGTCAGCAACAAAGCATGTTAACAAGGAACACCCAAATGGAGTCTCCATACTTTCTGCAGGTGTCAAGTACATATTTATTTCTCCTGTGATAGCACGCTTCATGTTTAGTTTATGTATAAGTCATTCTTGCAAGGAGTTGTGCAGAGGGAAGAATCCATGTGAATGTGATCTGACAGAAAACTAAAGCTTTATTCTAGGTAATGACAAGCTTCCTGTGTAGGAGATGATGGGGGGGTTTTTTGTAGGGCGTTTAGGCAATTTGGGGAGAGTCTTGACTACTTACCTCCCTTTGTCACGTGGAAGAGCGACAACACAAATATTAGCTCACAAATATAAGACATTGTAGGCTTCTGACGAGTGCTCGCTTGATTGATCAATACTCACTTGATTGATCAGACAGCCACTAAATTGCTAATCAACGTTCCTCCATTGCTGAGTGGCTTTTAATGGCGCATAATCTATAGGTCTTGATGTGCACAGACGCTGTCAAGTTGAAGTGACAAAAGCGCTTTGAATCTGGCGAGTTATGAAGCTAGAACAAAATACGCTCATGAACGACTTCTGATGTATGAACCGTGAATCATAAAATTCATCCGCGAGGTTTACCCCAATTAAAAAGAAGTGGAATCGGAGCACTTAAGGAGATGTTTAGATCTTTGAAGATGCCATGTCAGCAATGTATCACGTGCTCTGTGCTCCTCGAAGATCTGTTGTCTCTCGTCACGTCTGTGTTGGAGAGGAAAAACGAACCATTGCTCGCCAGTGATGCCAAGAGACGAGCTGTACAATTTCACCACCAACTGCTTTACGCAAGAGATCTACTCATCCCGTTCCCGTCCCCACCCATCTAGACCAGCATTTGTTTTTATCGCGAGCGGCAGGTGGGGTTTGGGTCGAAGCCTCGGAGCACAAATCATGCTTTGTCGCGAGCGGTCGGCTGTGGAATATGGGTATGGGTAAACTCTCTCTGACTGTCTTGCTGAATAATTAGGCTACGTGTCAGCCTGTTCCTCTATTTAATATGTATTTCCTATTTCATGTTGTGTTTTTTCTTGTTGCGTGTTTTTTATACAAAGAATAGGCTTTTGGAGATATTTTATTTCTGCAATATTAACGGCACGATTTTTTTTATTTTATCGGGCAATTGTTGCACGATGTAATGGTAGACCACATATTTCGTAACTAGGTTTCGAGACCATTGCCGCTTTTAATCAATAGGTATCCAGCTGTATAACTAGCAGATACTAACATTCAAATTAGCATGATCCTGCACGGTGTAGCCAATGTTTTCATTCTTTCCACAGTGTGACTTGTCATCTTTCGCTTGTGACATCTCCCTCCCCCTCCCCTTTTTATTTTTCTCCACAGTCAGACTGTTGAGCACCTCCCTTCAAGAGAGGGACCAGATCCTTAAATGACCCACCGCTGAAGGCGCCTTGATCTATCGCCCGGATCATGGCATGCTGCTTATACAAAATCTCCAGAAGCGCGGCGCCGAGGCTCACTAGTGAACATGGGGATCAGGTCCAGAAATGTTGCTAATGGTTCGGAGGAGCAGAGGGACAAGAAGACATCAGCTCTACCCGGGGACTTGGACCAAGGAGCCGGGGCGGATAAAGATGGAGCCTTGCTGCTCGTGGCGCCTGGTCGAGATGATTTCAAGAGGGGTTCCACAGGGATTGGACTGTTGGCCAAGACACCTCTGGGGTACACGCGACCCACCAAGAGGAATAACATTAGGAAGCGAAGGATTCAGAACCTTATCTACGACGCGCTCGAGAGACCGCGAGGGTGGGCGCTGCTCTACCATGCGTTTGTGTAAGTAAATCATATGTAGTTATTTTGATATAAGTTCAGATTTGGTCTGATGTTGCTCGGTTGTAATTAGTCATCAAACTAGCTCCAACCACTCAGAGAAAGACAATTCTAAACATGGGACTAGCCCTACATGTGTAGGTATGTACAAACATTAATTATTCATGTTAAATTAGGCTACAACAAAAACTAAATATTTAAGTGATTTAAAATATTCCTTAGGGAGTTAGGACATTGAAACTGATTGAATGCCACCTCAAAAACAATGGCAATACCTACTTCTGAACTTGAAGTACTTCAATACTTTGAAGTCCAGTGCACTTGCAAAGAGTTCTGTAGTCCTATCTGTGCGGTCTTTATATTACTAGTTAGTGACTCTCGCTGTGTTGTCGTGCCAGAGTGCTCATGTAGAGTTAAACGGAGGAACTGACAACAGATAGGGGACACATGGTGTACTTAGAGTTACACACACACATATTCTCTCTCTCTCTCTCTCTCTCTTTTCATCTCTCTCACATACGCACACAAACATTAGTCCACCAACTTAAGGGTTTCTACGTCCGTTTGTGTTTGACTCAAGTTCAGTCTAGTTTGACTCCGGTTCAGTCTAGTTTAACTCCGGCTCAGTCTAGTTTGACTCCGGTTCAGTCTAGTTTGACTCTGGTTCAGTCTAGTTTGACTCCGGTTCAGAGCCTGCGAGACTTGGTAGTGCAGATATGCCTTATTAGTGTTGCAGAGCAAGTGGATGTCCTATTTAAATCCAAATGCAAGGGAATCGTCCATTCCGGTACAATGCGTTGGAGAGTGTATGGTAGTGCACAGAGACATGCACGCACTTAAGAAACAGAGAGAGAGAGAGAGAGGGGCTAGTGCACAGAGACATGCACGCACTTAAGAAACAGAGAGAGAGAGAGGGGTAAAGAGGAAGAAGGAGAGCATGATTTACTACGAAGATGGAGCGCGGCAGGAGGGAGGAGAAGAATGATTCGATTCAGAGAGAAACAAGATAGTCGTGGATGTAGGAAAGGCAGAATAGAAAAGGCAGAGCAGGTTCAGAGATGAAGTGAGAGATTAGACAGGAGGAGCATCAGACCGTACAGTAGATAGTAGATAGAAAAGGAAGAGAGATCGGAACAAGGTATTGTCTGACAGAATGGAGATGGATAGCGCAGGTGAGGGAAGTGAGAGATTGAGTGGGAGGGAAAGAGAAAGGAAAACAGAGCGATCGGGAGGGAGATGGAGACAGAAAGCGAAGGAAATTGAATATTAGAGAGACATTGCACTGGTGAGAGAGAAAGAGTGAGAGAGATGGGGGAGAGAGAGGGGGGAGAGAGAGGGGGAGATGCTATGCATCAGATGATTTCTGCTCTCGTCTTGGCCTGCAGACAAACCAGTGCTTCTGACAAGTGGTCATGGTTTTAGAGTAGATAGATGAGTGATTCTCCTCTAGTGTAAAGTTGCTTTTAATGGGAGTTGCGCAATTGCAAAACAGTGAATGTTTGTGGTCGAACACACAAAACAACAACTTGACTTTGTAATCTCATCTTGGCCTGGAAAGTTTATGTTATATTGACTTATGGTTGTGTATTATTCTTGGTGTGGGGATTTGGATATAGAATGTGTGTTTGATTTGTTGTGGTGTGGGAATGTGTCTTTCCAAACCTCTCTCTACCATCGGAGACAGCGTTCGACAGGGTAGCTGTCCAAGGTCCTGAAAGGCTAGAGGAGGAAAGAGGAAGGAAGTGATCTCACAATAATATGTACACATGTTGTAGAGGAGCTAGTTTATGCGTAATACAAACATGCAGACCGCCAAAACTGTAATATGAAACCGTTTTCTCACTCTCAAAGCACAGCTCATTAATATATATATGGATAGAATTAGGAAGAAGTCAACACACTAGAAGAACATAAATAAACCCCTTTAAAAGTCACTCTGATGAACTCAATATAACCAACTGTATCATCTCGCCTACAAAGTAATAAGAGCTGGTAAATTGTTGTAATCAAGACTTACTGATATTAAAGTGAAAAGCCTGAATTTTCTTTCAAGAAATAACAGTTTTCCAAGGCCAAAACAAGTGTTTGTACATCATGAATATTAATCAAGAGATGCATGATTAATAACTGTAAACAAATGCATGCGAATGACTATTATGCAAATTCAGTCCATGCAAAAGTATTGCCTGCAGTGAAACAGGGATTTATAAGGATGCATGCAACCACCTTTCTTTGTGTTTGTGTGTGTGCGCGTGTGTGTGTGTGCACGCGTGTGTGTGTGTGTGTGTGTGTGTGTGAAGGGGGGGGGGGGTGGTTGATACCTGTGGTTTTGTAATCCTGAACAAAAAGCAAGCCATGTAAGAGAGGGTCACTATTCCCAAGTGATGCTCTGTCTGCCCATCCCAGTACCAGATCCAAAGTGTTGGTTTGCAGCTACTGAGCCGGTTACGCAGGAGCAATCAGAACCTCTTCACCATCGACTCGATACAGCGATTTAGTCATTAACACAAAGTATTAGCTGATTATTTAAACGGGCTCTGATTACGCACTTGATTTTTGGGCGATAATTGTCAACTTAGAGCTGACAGTGTAACTAATTGAAAATGATGGTGTTCTTGCCCCCCGAGGAGTTTTCGCGTTCGCGTCGATACGACCCTCTTGTATCGTGCAGTATCGTAATGTGGATACTGTCTGGGTACTGTCTGTTGGTACCGACAACGGCATTCCAACACTTCTCTTCCAGAACCTGCACCCACTGCGATGACAGCATGTCTGAAGGAGATAGCACACGGCTCACGTTTAGGAAATGAAATCAACGCTGCATGCAGTCAGGAATCTAATATGCAGGGGAGACTAAGAAAGCCCATGTGTCCAGTAGCTTGTTAGAAACCAGGGAGAAGCAATGGAGACACGCGAGAAATACTAGAAATGTTAGACCGTTGTTTTTATTGTAGCTTTACTTGATGAAAGTTTGTATTTTTTTAATTTGAAATACACACAGACATCTCTATCTCCAAGCCCTCTCACCACTGTTAGTTGTGTGGCCTGGACGGCACATGGTCACAACGAAATGTCTCTCCGTGTGCCGCACCAGTGACAGGGTGCGGATGTAAAACGATGAGGCGACTGATTTCGCAAACCGCTTAATGTGTTTATACCAAATAAAAGAGGAAATGACATCGAGGGAAGATTATGAAGCATCCTCTGGGAGAAGACCCCATTACTCACATCAAAAGAGTGTTTGGGTCATCATCATTGAGAGGCATTAGTGGGAGCAAATGCATGAGAATGCATTAGTGTCCAGATATTGTGGTGTCACAAAGACTTGATTGTTTGATACGTTTGCACAGAGAGGCGTAGAGTAATTGTTAGGTCGTGAACGGAGAGACGCTGAACAGATGTTAACCGAATCACGTTTTCTCGAGTTCAGTAGCTGGGAGTGGCTTGTCGTCCTCTGATTGTTCATAGACAGATGTTGTGTTTTGCCTCTGGTATGTCAGACAAGCATTCAAGCTATCTGTTGGTACCGACAACGGCATTCCAACATTTCTCTTCCAGAACCTCAAAAAGACGACAACTCACCAAGGCTGTTACTGGGTCAGGTAAGCGTGAAATGAATGGTAAAATAAGATCCGATTGGCCCTGATCCGAAGCACCAAGCTCTTCAATTGGCTTCCTGAGCAGTCTATCAGTTGTATAAACACAGCGCTGCTTATGAGGTCATAGCTTCAGGCTTATTGGGCCAACCGCCACAGGGCGGGGCATCTGAAAAGACAAGCTGGGATTGGTTCAATGATTTTGGCTCTGGGTTCCTAGTGGATAATTGAGACTCGATGGGTGGGGCACTGTTTGGTAAGTGATGTTGGCTCTACTCAATGGCTCTCACAATCTGCTCTAAAATGAATTGCATGAAGTTTTTATGTAGATGAATTACAAGGAGGTAAATGACAGGATCCAAAAGCATGAAGGTGTGTTATTGAAACACATGCGGTTTGCACAGGGTGGGATAAGAGTTTAGGTAGTTAATGTAGGCCTATCTGACAGTACTCAAGGAGGTATAAAATGTATATAAAGCCACTCATTATTTCTTTATGGCTCGTTAAAAGCCAATGTATTCAGGAACAATCTCCCCCCGGCTGCCATGAGGAACGCAATCTCGCCCTCCTTTTACGCTAGACATAGGAAAGACCTGGCTGTCCCACTGGTAGGATAATGTGGTTTGTGCCAGATTGTGGGTCAAATTACATGCTTAAAGTGCTCCTCTGTGTGAGGTAGGTGTCAAGTCCTGCGGGCTACCCCTGCTGGTGTTTCAGTGTGTTTTTAGTTGCCTACAAGGTAGCTCCAAGACTCTGTGTGTGACTAAAGCCCTTTTCTTTTCGAGTCTATTTCCATGTAATGAAACACTCGGAGTGTGGAAATCGGTCATTTCATCAGGGCGATTCAGCATCCAACCATTTTGGTACATTAACCCCGGCGATCCGTCCCCCCCGTCCCGTGCCCTCCCCCCCTGAGCACTCTGTTGTCTCTCTAGCTGCACAATTATCCCAAACACCAGGACCAAATCCAATTGTCTGATATCAGCACTCATCTGTTTGGCCTCTCCCCTGCCCTCATCCCTCGTTCCATCCACCCTGCCACAGAAGCGCTGGCTGGCTCCCGTCATCCCTCACCCAGACGGCTGTAATGCACACGGCGGCGCCCGCGTTCTCCGGCCCCTCCCGCGACGTCTCTCCAGGGACCTCGCTTTTGTCGCTCCAGAGACGATGCCGTCCGAACGAAATCACGTTTCGCAAAAGTCTCGCTGTAAAACAAGTTTGCTTTGAGGATAATCGTTCTGGGTCAAAAACACTGTGCTGGAATGAGTGGCTTGTTTTTTGTTGTTAGTTTTCGTGGTGTTTTTGGCTCTCTTTCAGAAGTGGGCTGTGTTTAGTGTTAAGAGCGGGTGGATGTTACGATGTGTAGGGCTGGAAGTGCTGTCTGGCTCGGCTCATGCTTTTATTGTTATGACTGTTCGGATGTGTCTGGTTTTAAGGGAGATTTAAGGTACTGGGTAATTAGCTTGGGCGCTGCAGGCCCGGTGAGTGATCTAATGGGCTGGCTCCGACCCTTTGTTCTGGCTTGGTTCCCGTGTCAACACAGAAAGCACATTGTGTCAGTGATATGAGTGTGATAGCGGAGCACCCGCTCCTGTGTCAGGTTGCTTTTCAAGGCTTTGCCGCCTTGAATGAATAAATCACTTCTGACGGTCAACAACACACCTGCCAAAAATCACAGCCATTCACGTTTTCAAAACAACTTGTCTGAAGTTTATTTTTTGTGCGATAAAATGGCCAAATGTTCATTCTGAAGCACCCCTATTGCATTAAATATCCTTGGCACACTGGTAGTTTGGGTGGAATCAATGGCTTGGGAGGGTAAACACAATTGAATCCCCACCTGGGACCTGTGTTGCTTAGTCCACACGACAACAGGCAGCCACCCAAAGGGAGGAGGCGTTGTCTTGGCAACAGTCGTCGAGGGGCTGTGTCTCTGCGCGGTCAGTTGACGCGTTTGCATCAGATAAGTAGAGGTTGTTAATCACGACGGTCGGGTGCGCAGATGGCGGACGGCGCCCCGGGCATTTTCCTCGGGCGTGTTGGAGCATCTTGGCGACACGTGAGCTCAGCGGGGCCGCGACGGTCACGCCGTGAGACGTTGGGGAGTTTAGGCACAGCATCCGGGGGTGAACGTTCAGGCTTGGGTTCACCAAAATGTCTGCACGTGCGTTTGGCTGCACCGGTTCGGGAGGACAACGCTGGTTTTGAAACGGCAGAAAACGAACAGAAGAATGACTGCTGAGGCGTAAGGAAAACTGGCACTGGACACATTCCAGACTCAAGTACAACCCTACCTCTCTTGTAGCCTTCTAGACCTCCAAGGATTCTGGTCTTTCAGAAAGATACGTTACAAGACTCACATCCCTGTAGCGTCAAATACAGCCACTCTGGCATCCTGTATTCCAGACTGAGTAAAGGGATGAGAAGAGAAAGTGAGTCACGGTGACTCTTCGTGCTAACAAGACCAACCTCCAGATCGGGTGAAGTTTCAAAGCCGCATGAAAACATTTCAAGACAAACACCAGACTCCAGGTAAAAGTTTCTCACCAGTGTTTTCAGGCACAGAGACCAGCTCTAATCAGTCCTTTGTATCTGTACATTTGATGCTTCATTCGATATCTTCTGCTCGTGAGCAAGCACAGAGACGGAGACACACATACACACTTTACACACCTATGCACACGTACACACACACGTATGCACACACACGTATGCACACACACGTATGCACACACGCATGCACATACACCACACACGCACAAGCACACGCATGCACACACACACGTCTGCACACACACACGTCTGCACACACACGCGCAAACACGCATGCACATGCACGCATGCACACACACGCCTGCACATGCACACACATACATGCATGCACGCGCACGCATGCACACACACGAACACACAGCTTGTGCTTCCTCTGGTGTTCTGGCCATTACTGAGTGTCTTTTCCCTGCTTTCCTCAGCCCTCTTAAAGGAGACGGAGATCAATAGTGTACGCTTCAGAAAAGCCACCCAAAGGAAGATGCTCTTACCATGAGGAGAAAGGAGATCGACCCCTCTGTAAGGGAACCCCCCCTCTCTCTCAACCTCTCTCTCTCGCGTCTCTTTGTCTCTCTCGCGTCTCTTGTGTCTCTCTCTCTCTCTTTGTCTCTCTCTCTCTCTCCACTGCAAAGCCCTGAACAGTATAGGAAATATCTCCCTGGTCGCTGCTCCAGCCCCTGGTTGTGATCATCCTTTGTCTGACTGGCCTGTTGTTGTCCACTGTTGACACAAAGGGGAGGAGAGGTAGGGGGGGGGGGGGTCCTGGGAGTGAGGCAGGTCGGAGACCTTTATGCCAGACGCCACCATGGCAACAAGGACTCTTCTGACTTGTGGTGCGTGAGGAAGTATCTTTAGCGTCTTTCAGCGTACTTATCAAAGCAAACCTAGTTTTTTTTCTGGAGAGCAATGCAGCTGCAACCAGGGTTGGGAGGTCCAGCCGGTGGTGCACACTTACTGCTAAGGGCGAACTTGGGCATGGGGGGGGACGGAAATGCCAACCGTGACTGTGTGAGACAATGAAGCTCCCACACGCCCAGGAGTGAGTCATTCTTTTTGGAAGCGGGGTGGTGTGTCGTGGGTGAGAGAGGATGCGCTGATGTCGAGCTGATTGGAAGGATAAGTCACCATGGGGGGAAAACGGTCCTCGAGGACAGCGATAACACATTACTGCTGTTTAACAGTTTGAGGGTTTTTTTATATTCTCAATTCTGAGATGGTGTTACTGTTGAGCACAGAGCTCAGATCTCTCTTTGTCTCTAAAGCACTGGCTCAGGACTGCCACTTGATGCATGTGGGGAATAGAAACGTTGTCACTTTACACTTCACATGGACGACTGTAAAACTATGCATAGCAATGCCTATTGTCAAAACAAGTGTTGCTGAAATGTTTCACACATGCAACCTTGACAGTGAGATATACATCAAGCCCAGGCATAAATGCATTTTGCGTGTGAAAATTGCTTGAGGGTAACTTTAGGGTTATGCAAGCTTTGGGGTTAACAACAGCCTTTGGCTAGCAAATGCAAATGCCAAAATCTTTGAGTGAATCATTCATTTGTTTCTCACTTGAATATGCATGTGAAATAAGAACCTGATATGATCATGTCTAACTGTCACATTATCTCTTAACCGAAAAAAAACGGAATGTGATCTCTGTTTTAGCTTGGATATTACAGTGATACTTGAGGGACGATGATACACTCGCATGGTTATGCCAACTCGTTAGTTTCGACACGTCCCATATGCACACACACACAGACACACACAAAACCCCCCCGCCATCTCCAATTACAATAACTCCTGATGTGAGTGAGCGGAAGCGCTCAGTTCCAATGGGAGGAATCAAAGACGCGGATTCTCTTTTTTTTTCTTCTCTCGACAACACGCCACTTCACGTGCGAGAGGCTCTCTCGCTCTCTCGCTGTCTCGTCATCGTTCGAAATCTCCGCTGTGTATTTGGAGCAGCGGGATCAGCGTAACGAACTCGGCGATGCGGAGCCTATTTCCCTGTGTCATCGTTTACGCCGAGCCCTTGGGCTAAACAACACACAGATTCATTAAAAGTCCATTGACGTGGCCATGGACTGTGGGCCGCAAAACGCTCTGTCTTTTACATTCGAGTCAAGTATTAGTCATGCGGAAAATCTAACAAACGCTTTGCGATACAATAACTTTGGTGTGGAGGGATGCTTTAAGTGTGTTGCCGCACCCTGTGTAGTCCTGCCTCACACATGTGGTAGCCTTGTGTAGAGACGAGAGGGATCACTGAGTATGGCTTAGCTTGGGTCATCTTACATGCTCTGTATCTCCCTGCTACACTTTGGTTGTGAGTAAGGTGAACATACCCTCCCACTGCCCCCTCAGCTTCTAACCCTAATCCCACCGCAGCCTCTGACCCTAACACTAGCCCTACCTCAGCCTCTAACACTAGCCCTACCTCAGCCTCTAACACTAACCCTACTTCAGCCTCTAACCCTAGCTCAGCCTCTGACCCTAACACTAAGCCTACCTCAGCCTCTAACACTAACCCTACCTCAGCCTCTAACCCTACCTCAGCCTCTAACCCTAGCTCAGCCTCTAACCCTAGCTCAGCCTCTGACCCTACCTCAGCCTCTAAACCTAACCCCACCTCAACCCTTTAACACAAACCCTACCTCAGGCCCAGCCCCCAACCTTAACTCTCAGCCCCAGCCATAACCCAGCCCCAACCATAATCCTAACCTCCCTCAGCCCCAGTACAGCCTTCAGCCCTAGGCCAAGCCCTAATGCCCAGCCATGGAGCATTCAGTGTTTGAAAAGCATCCACACCATTTCAAACACGGTAGAAAACATACACTCAAATACAATGTGGCGCAACCTTCCGAATGCACGTCTTATTCAAGATGACATTGAAGCACACGTCGATTTGCACAACCTGTTGATTATTACCAGAGGCTCGCTACTAAAGGTAACAAGAGATAGTTAGCTCAGTCTCACCACGTCTGTGATGCTGCAGTTCATTTTCAAAGCCGTTGGGGTAATACGACTCTGAATGTGTTTCATCTCAGTTCATTATCCTCTCTGTGTCATAGCGAAGGACAATGACTTTCTCTTCATTAGCTCATGATGTATGACTAGCTGCTTTTCTCAGCGCTATTTAAGAGCTTGTGGTAATTATAGCATGGCCCGGGCTATTCAGGGAAATTAGCGTATCCAGAACCATTTGCTTGCCTGCCTGGGTAACTCCATGCTAATCACGTTAGCATCTTCCTGTGGCCAGCTTTGTCGGCCATTGAGACCATAGAGATTTACTGCACTTAGGGTCAACTAGAGGCTCATTTTACCTTTCAGATTGCACTATAGAGGGACTGGGACAGATAGAGTTTTTGATCCAATTGCTTTAATAAAAAAAAGTCCTATGTTATGTGTGGGGGGACGGAAGCAGGCAGGGAGAATAAAAGTTTGCTCATTCGTCACAGAATGCAATCGTTGAGTGAGGAAGGTGAGAGGATGCAGAGAGCTAGGAGCAGACTAGGTAACAGATACTCAGTAACATTTTGTGTCAGCAGTTTGGTCATAGTTGTGATCTCTCTCACACACGCACACACACACACACACACAATCCCCTCCCTGGCACTCACATTGTCTCTGTTGGCTGCCAGACACGAGAATCTATACTATTCAACTACTTTCTTATTACACACATATATCTACGAAAAAGCTCATATCAGCGTTGATGCATCAGTCGGGAGTTGTGATGCCCTTTGTTCAGCACCAGACGTGTTGTTCTTGAAGCCTACATAAAGCACGACGACCGTAAACAATGACACGACTTGATATTAGACGAAGCGAAAACACCCTCAGAGGTTGACCTTCATTAAATTAGCCAGCGTGGTTGTAATCAATCTGATTAGCTAGCGTGCTTTGGAAACGTTTTGTCAGGTGTCAGGGTGTCCATTAACTCTGTTTATGACTGTTATGAAATCAGGGATATCATGAGGGTTTTGAATAGTTCTTATGTAATCAAATCAAATAAAAAAATACGATCAGGGGTGTGTTTAGAGGGTTATTGTGTCACCAGTTCCTGGTTTTCCCTGGCCTGGTGTTTTCTGTCTGTCTCTTTTTTTTTGTCTGTCTGTCTCTTGGTCTTGTCTCTCTGGGTGTGTGTGTGTGTGCCGGTCATGGTCTTGTCTCTCTGGGTGTGTGTGTGTGCCGGTCATGGTCTTGTCTCTCTGGGTGTGTGTGTGCCGGTCATGTTCTTGTCTCTCTGGGTGTGTGTGTGTTCCGGTCATGGTCATGTCTCTCTCTCCTTGCTTCTCACGCTTGTCTCTCACACCGATCACCCAGCTGTTGTCTATGTGTGACCTCCCCGCCCTGCTCTCTATGTCAGTCCTTGTCATGTCTTCAAATTAAAATCAACTCAAAGTTTATTTGTATTGCCCTTTTCACACGACACAGAAGGCTTCATATTCTTTAACATGTAAGTGTCACCTCTGCGTGTCTTAGTGTTTTAGAACATAAATACCCTTTCAGATCCGATCCTTCCTTGCCTGCCTGTCTTTGTCTCTCGTGAGTTTGGGCCCACCTTCCTGTGCTCACCTTGGTTCATGGCTTACGGTTGTGTCATCCATATTGTGTACCTACCGGCCGTAGACGAGCATCAGACACATATTCTGCTAAAGCCTTGTCACACCGGTCGAAAATACAAACAGGATTGTAGCCCTCGTAGCTAACGTTCTGGAGGTTCAGATTGGGTTTGTTTTTCCACCCAGCAGGTAACATGATCCGGATTCCTCCGCGGTGTCTAAAGACCACCCACAATCCCACGGCAGCTCCCATTGGTTCATTCAGCTCTTGTGTTTACTCAGGGGAGACGTCATTTACCTTCGCTAACCCATCAAGCTCTGCTTCACATGCGCACGCACACACTCGCACACTCACTTGTATGCATGCACGCACACACACCAACACACACACACACACAGACAGGAGCACACACCCCTCTCCTATGGCTCTGATAAGGCTAATAAACCCTTCTACCATTCCCCTCCCACTGCCACTATCTCAAACCACAGCCGCTCTGCTAATTCCTGTCTGTCTGTTCATGCAGCGTTTACTGTTCTTAATGCGCGGCTGGGCCTTCTCTGGAAGCCATTTTGAAGACTGAGGTTGCATTTTTAATGTGCGGTTCGCCGTAGGCTTCAAATTACTTTTAGTGACACTGTTTAGTAAAAAGATGGCCTGTGGGGTACATTATCTGTTTATTGAGACTGGTTAAAAAAAAATAACACCAACTGGAGGACTTGGAGTTTCAGGCTGTCTCCATCGAGCAGATTGTCCCAAATTATACGGGATTATTCACGATAGAATAATGGATTCAGTGGACGCAAACGACGGAGAGACAAAGGGAGGATGAGCAAAGCCTCCGAGAAAACGTCAAGATCGGTTGACGGTGCACTTAGTGCTAGTGTGAACTACACTTTCATCACTTATTCATGGTTTATTTTACACCAGGAACCATTACCGTTTTCCAGACCCCCCCCCCGCCCCTCCTCCCAATCCCCTTCCTACTCTCAGCGGCCTATAATGACAGGGTCGTGCCAGTTCCTGCAAAGCTTCTGCAAAGAAACAGCAACCTTGGTGCTTCCTGTTTTCAATAAAAGCTCAGGTGATTGGATCTAATTCCCCAGTGGATTGGTTTATATCCTCCACCATCCCACCATTCGGTGGGTTTTTGTGCTGGGAAGGTGATGTTTGCTTGGGCCTGAATGAGATTAGAAGCTTGTTTTCCTCCTGGAAGGTTTCATTTCTCTGGAGGCTTAGTGTTGATGTTATGGGTCAACATCTCTCAGGCAGGGCGAGAGATTCNAAAAAAAAAAAATCACGTTTCGGTTCAAAGGGATACCCCGAACTTCCTCGCTAGCGTAACGTTTCAACGGCCAACCAGAACACGACTGAAACAACGAAACCATTTTTTAAATCAACGATTCACCTTGTTTAACCCAGAATTCCTGTGCCCTCTGCTCCCTATAGTGATAACAGGTCACAGAGAATGCCTTATGCTGACACCAGCTCTGACACACAGCCGGTGTCATATTAGCATGGAAATACATGTAGCTATTGCGGGCAGATCAGCTCAAGAGAGACGATGCATCGGGTGTATTTAACACATATTAAAGCGAAATCTCTCACCAAGATGCAGGTTCATGCGTGGGGTTTGAAGGACAAGGAAGGACACAGCTTGAGAGGAAAGAGGGTTTGGGTGGGTGGGTGGAGGGAGGTGGGGGTGGGGGTGGGATTGCTGACTTGACAGTTACATTTAATCGTTGTCTTTAAAAGACAGTTACATCCACTGTTGGAAAGGGCAGGTACTTCCACCGAAGCTTTTCTACTTGGTAGTCTCAGTCAGTCGCTGGACGCAACTCCTCTTGTTTGCAAAGCTTGCTGATTTATTTATTGAATCCGTAATCCCGTCCTAATTTGGGAGAGAGCGCCCCCATCGATCTTTTACAGATGCAACCAAAGCGTTTTATTGGTTTCTTTCGCTTGGTTCGTGATGAACTCTGAGAACCTATCGCCCGTATTGTGCACACTCACCCCATCGTTTGTCAAAGAAGAATTCTGTTTGTGATGAGGTAAAACATTTGGAATCATCAACGCATAGTAGCTCATTTGCCTTCGCTGCACTCTGTATTTCGCAGACTTTCAGTCAGACGGCATATTATAGCCCACAGACATGTTAATATGCTTAGATCTTAGGAGAGCTGCCAAGCCTCTAGCAGAGACAGACTCAGTGAACTCTGACACCACACACACACACACACACACACAACCAAGGCACACAATTGGCCTTCCTAGCTGTATCCACAGTGAAGACATCTATCCGAGAGGAGAGGTAGATGCATTAAGACTCACACAACAACAGACCTCCGTGCCAGAGGCAAACCTTAATCTTGTTTTGCACTCTGGAAGTTTCATGCGAGAGCATTGTGTAATCGACATTTATCGAGGACAGATCTCAGATTTTCTTCAAAAGTATTTTACGCAACAGAGTCTCTGTGTGTGTCCTTTTCAGGTCCTTTAGACTTTTTTCAAACTTCTCCCAGACTCAGACACCCATTGCGTTTGAGGGGAGAAGAGTGGATCTTGAGAGGATTAGGGTAGATCCCCCCATGATCCGTCAGTAAAGGAAGACGTCTGGATGCTCACATGGAACCCAGAGCTTTGGTTAACGGTTGTTCCGCACGGCTGCATCCATCCAGCAGGATCGTTCGGGTCATGACCAGTCGCACATCTGCAGGATGTACCACAGGGTGAGGCCAGGGGCGCAACCGTACATTTGGTGAGGGGTAAGATCATGGTCGGCGTCACCCCCCTCCCCCAAACTAAACCAAAAAAAGCATATGATACATTTTACACATGGACAAAAAACACATAAAAAACGTCCCCCTTTCGTCCAGCGCCCCTATGCACTGCGTACACCGCATACCCCATTTCAGTGCAACACGGTGAGGCGTAGCGTCTCAAGCCAGGCTACAGCCTTCAGGATGTAATTAGATCACGGCCGTTTCTGTGGGATCTGACACGCGCAGATGCTAAATGTATATCGCAGAATGATCCGGACAGATGGCGAGAAGCCTTGACTCAGCTTGGTGTCAGCCCGCTTTAAAGGAGTTGGGACGAAATTCCCTTTACAGGAACTATTCTGAGGTTCTTGTTTTCGTGGGGCATCGAGACAGACTGCCAACATAGCCGACTGAAATGAAAGAAAGAGAACCGTGTTTTGACTTTGCTCCTCAGGACAAATACATCCACTAATTGTCAGTAACTGCCTTGGCATTGTGAAAGTGTCATGGTGGCTGTCAAGATGAAGGATCGTTACCTGCGGAACAAGGATTGTAACAAGTGGAACTACGTCTTTAAAACCACGCCACGAACATTAGAAGGACAGAAGAGCACGCTAGCAGAAAACCTTCAGAAATTGCCTTTGTCCTCATCCCCATTCCTTCCATCCATATTTGCTTTTAAGACCATGAGTGTGCGTAGGGTAGGGTAGGGTAGTGTGAGCATGTGTGGAATGGCCTGACATTTTCCATCCAGCCCAGGCTTGTGAATAATTGATCAGAGCCCCTCACCTCTTTGAATCCTGTCTGCGTTCAGAACCTTCCAGGCACGAGCGCTTAAACCCACGCTTGCTGTACGCTCCCTGATCCCCCTGTCTGGCGTTCATTCTCATCAGCCCTGCATCATCATGGACATGGGTCCTTCTCTGTCCAGCTGCTTTCTGCTAGCCGTGCCCGTTCACGGTCTACGCATCATCCTCCATCCCTCTACCATCTTTCTACCATTTGGCACTCGCTGTTTATCGCCTGCTTCTAACACTGCTAACTGTGACTTTCTTCCTGCAGTCAGTCTTCAAAAAATGGCTTTTCCCCCCCGTCTGCCCTTGTGTTACTTGTTTTAGCCTTCCTTCCAGACCCTGTTTTCGGAGGGTCACTCGTGAGCCGTCTGTCACCAGAACGCTCCTTCTTATCTTTATATCTTCTCTGTGCCATTCTCAGCTCTCTCTCCTCTATTCCCTTGAATAATCACTGTCTGTCTTCCCTCCATCGCAAGCACCTCGTGTCTGTGTTTCCACTGCCTGCAATCCCATTTGCCCATCCCTCTCAACGAAACAATCTGCCTATTTGTTTTCCTGCCTCTCCTCTCCCTTGTCTCCCGTCTGTCCGGAGGTTTCTGGATGGTGCCTCTGAATGCTGCAATACCTCGATCTCTGTCTTCTCCTATTTTGTTTCTGGCGTTCTACACCACCCGTAATTAAATGTCTCCCTCTCTCTCTCCCTTCCTCTCCTCTCTCTTTCTTTGAGTTTGTCTCGATAAACAAACACCTCCCCCCAGATCTGTCTCTCTCCCCCTTGATTTCTTTCACTGGCTCTCCCACCCAACCTTCTCATAATCTTCCTCCTCCTTCATATCTGCTCCATCTCTCTAATTGACTGTCCCCTCCACCATTACTCCAAGAGCCTCTCTGATATTCCTCTGTACACGCACATCCTTCCGCCCCTCCTCCCTTCCTCTCTCTCTCTCTCTCTCTCTGTCTCTCTCTCTCTTTCTCTCGGTCTCTCTCCCTGTCTCACCCTCTTTTTCCGTCTCTCCCTTTTTGTCTGTCTCTCCCTCTCTCTTCCTCTTACGCTCCCTCCCCCTCTCCCACTCTCCCTCTCTCTTCCTCTTTCTCTCCGTCTCTCTCCCTGTCTCTCCCTCACCCTTTCTCTCCTTCCCCCTCTCTCTCTCTCCATCTCTGTCCATGGTCTTTTCTTATTACTTGGTCCAGATGGTCATGAGTGCAGTTCTTTTGATAGAATCTTTCAAAGTGCCACCTCCATCTCTGTCCCTCTGTTCCTCCGACATCAAGGGAAAACAAAGGTTGTATTTTCAAGCTCGGCTTGCAACGAATTAGACTGGGAGGGAAATAGGTAGTCGAGAGTATTGTGATGTGTGTGGTTGTGATGCAACGTGGTCTCCACACAAACAAACACAGACACACACATTTTGTAGTGAAAGCCTCCTTGTTTTTTCAGGGGAAGATTATTGAGTGTGTAACTCAAACTACTGAATAATTGTTGAGCTGGCAGCAAAATAATTTCCCTCAGAGCGATAGGGTTCCATCTGACCAGTTTTAAATTCCCATTTTAGAAGATCTGGGCAAAGACTCTGCCAGTGTACCTCTGATTATTGTTGGGAGATTTATTTGTGACAATCTATCCACCATCTCTTCTTCTAATGTCACAATGTTGACTGTGCTATCTGGCAGTGTCATGCTGTCTTATATAAGAATGGCTCACATCGTCAAAACAAACTGTGGAGAAACCAAGCTATTTACTGTAAAAGTAGCAATTTTTTATATGAAAGTAGACACATGACTCTGCCTGACTTAATTGTTTTGTAAGAAAATGATGAATGTTCAATAACAACCATCAGACACAAAGTCTGCAAATATGACAGATCATAAGTGAAGTGTCCGAGCGAGACAACATGAAGGCTGTTTGATTGATTGGATCAAGCTGATCTGGCACTCCAGCACCACCGGTACCAAAGCTGATCCCAAGTGTGGTGAAGCTGGCCTCCCTCGTGCACAGAAAGGAGACACTCAAGACGGGCTTCGGGTCGGCACGTGGGCACAAGTCTGCAGACTTGAGGCCCGCACCGTATCGAACAGTGTTCGGATCAGATTGGGAAACCTGCCAGAAAGCAGAGAGAGCAGCACAGACCAGAGTCTCTGTCTCCATCGGCTCTTCTGCTGTTTGACCCCTGAACCCCCCCCCCCTTACGATTCCCCCCTCCATGTTCCCCCCTAACTCCCCACCTTGTCCCCCCCTATTACTCCCCTCGCCGTCCCCCATCCCCCCACTACGTCCCCCCTTACACTTCCGGACTGGCCCGGCGGTCCTGGTTACCCGGTGCCCGCGTTGCCGATGGTAACCTTCTGTGCCCAGAGCCTTGTAGCTGTGTGTGTTACTTCTTTGGTCTCCATCCACATGGGGGTGTGGTGTCTCTTGAGTACCGCTCTCTCGTTTGTATCTGAGTGCCATTCTATATGCACGTAGAGTGCGGGGTGGATGAACTTTAAAGTCTTTGAGTGTGCCCTTGTCTGTATGTATGTATGTGTGTGTGTGCCGGTGCCGAGTACTATGACACAAGCATGTACAAAAAATGAAGGGTCCCAGTTGCTAGGCAACCACACGCGCGCGCACACACACAAAACTCTGTCTCTCGCAAACCAAAACATGGTGATTTTAGCACAAAGCAGCCTCAGCTGGAAGAGTCGCCAGCGCTGCTGTTAAGACCTAGATTCTCCTCCGCCGTGACTCTCCTGCTGCAAACACACGGCTCCAACAGGGCACGACACATCCATCATCCACTGTTTAGAGAGAGAGAGGAGAAGTTGCGCTGTGACACTGGAACACTGGGATCAGAAGCTTCCGACGTTCTGTTGTTCCGGTGTTCTATAGAATGTCCTGATTGTCCTAAAAGTACACAAGGTGAAACTGAGCCACCGTTATCCAGTCAGATGGAAAGACAGGCAGACAAGCTGATAGGCAGGCAGTCAGATAGGCGGACATACAGACTGATAGATTGATTCATAGGTAGATTCATGTTCTTGATTCATACCGTTGGGGAAAATGAAGTGTATTTATCGTCACACATGTCTACACGAGGGCCAGATGGCATTAGAGTGTGAGTGGGCAAGTCCAGTTTGAGGCCGAAGAGCATGGGTTATGATGAGAGAGGGGGAGTGCCTGGCCTTGCCCCCCCAGCCACCTCTGCAAGGCTGTGGCAGCAGTTCAAGGCCTCACTCCCGGAAGCCTTCCAGCTTCACCGCAATGCAGTTTGGGTGGATAATGAAGCAGGGCGGGATGACCTTGGGTAGTCGCACAACTCCAAAGCGCCCAGCGGCGTTCTCCGGATTGTTCCAATATGCTGATTTTTGGCCCTAGAAGACGGAAGGTTGCGGGTCTAAAGGCAAACCTGGCTGAATGTGAATGTGAGGAGGGTTGAAAACGCAGGGGTCACGTTTAATCAGCAAGTGCAGGTTTGGTTCTGCAGAGTTTCGGGGGTGTGCTGTTCACAGGTTTGCTAAAGGTGTCATCTAATGGGGTTTTTGATGTATTCAGCAGTGCTGTAGGTCAGCATATACTGAGACACACACACACGCACACACACACGCACACACACACACACACACACGCACACACACACGCACACACGTAAACCTTACACTGTGTTCCGTCCTTTTGAGCAAGTGCTAACAGATGACGCATTCAATCCCGGCTCTTGAAAATGTTTGCCTGCCAAGAGTATTGTACAAAAACAGCATCATCATTTCATTCCCGTCAAAACCTCTTATGGAAACCCGAGCGACTGAAAAGAGGTCAGATAGCACCAGCAAGAACTCATTCTCAGGAGGACGAAAGGGAAGACCTGACGCAGGATGCGTAAGCAAAGAGAATCACAGTAAGGACTTTGGACTCTGGAGCAAATGGCCACTGAGTTATGAGGGTGAACCCACCTTCACCTGGCACTCTGGGGGCTATGGCCACGGGTATTGGGACAGGACAAATATAGGAAGGGGGCAAATAAAGTCAGGGGCTTTAGTAGGTTGGAAGGCAAGGAACTGAGAGTGGAGTAGGGAAACAAACAACTGGGGGGGGGGTAGAGAATGGAAGACCAACACTTGGACTGTTTAGATATCAATTTGCTGCTGTCTGTCATGTGGAGAAAAAAAAGGTTGCATCTGTGGTTTAATGTAACAGCCTGAGATAGTTGTGCTGTTCTTTGTTTGTCATGCTTTAACAACAAGCCATCTTTCCACTTAGACGTCCCTGATTTAATCTCACCCTGAGCCACTCTACACTCCTGCAAAACACCCTCGTTAACCACAGCATTCGTGACTAAGATTAAGATTTGCACTCAAACGATCCCTCGCGGGCCCGGACGCGCGCTCGCCCGCGCACCCAGACCCTTCTTAGTCATCTCCGACATCTCCGTTTTTCCACGCTGCCAATCAGGGTGCGGACGGCCCTGACGAATGAAAAAGAATAACGAACGTCTTGATAACGGGTGGCCTTGAAAACGGCATTGCCGCCGGCCCTGGCGAGAGCAAGGACACTTTGCAGAGCCTGAGAGAACGATCCCTCCTTGCTCTGAAGAAGAGGCTGCTAGCTTCCTGTTGGATGAGCGGCTCCCACGCTTCCCTGGAGCGGCAGGTAAAACCCATCTTCTTAGCACGCTGGGTCTAAAATGTGTTCGTCAAGTCCACTCTGACATTGAAAAACCCAGGAGGTAAGCTGGACCATATGGCTCGGCGGGTCTGGTCAATGTTGTGCTGTGGGAAGTCCGGGGTCGGATCTGTGTGAACGTACCGTACAGTAGGTAGGAGGAGGGGTTTGTTTTAAGACGCTGTGCGTGCGGTCGCTGTTGGCGTGTATTGTTCATTTAATCTTTTTCCTCGCGGGGCTGAGACGTAATTGGCTGATCAAAGGAGTTCTAGGGACGACCTTCCTTCCTGATTCCAGCTGAAGACAGCTGATGAAAGTGTAGGGAGTGCCTCCGGGCATCAGACTGGTCTTCCTCCCTGTCTACATCACCGCTCCCTCTCCCCAGACCCCCTGCTGAGTCAATGTCATGACCACAGGAGCCCTCAATCCTCCCCTAGAGTCATCATCTTCCTTGGTTACCTCAATCCTCTCCCTCGCTGACGGCATAATCTGGACCATCAATAGATCTCTAAAGACTAACTTTTCCAGACATGGATTAATCCAGTGCTGAATTGAAAAACTTTTTTCAATGGAGACCTTCATTAAATTTTTCTCTTACTTTAGGGTTTGTAACAAACGGCCTGTCCCCCCCGGTCACCCTCGTCTCCATCTCGCTGTTTGCCGATCTGCGTGCTATAACGGCCTCTATCTATCTCTCTCTCTCCTTCTCTCTTCCTCCCTTCCTCCCTCTCTCTCTCACTCCCTCTTTCTCCCTCGCTCGCCCCTTCCCTTCCTCTCTTTCCCTCCATCTGTCTGTCTCTCTATCTTTCTCCCCTTCTTTCTCCCTCCCTCCCTTGCTCCTTCCCTCTTTCCCTCCCTTCCTCCCCCTCTCTTTCCCCCTCCCTCCCTCTCTCTTGCTCTCTCTCCGCTCAGAGAGCGAGAGAGAAGGGAGGAGAGGATCCTCTGGGAGGCAGGGTGAGGTAACGGCTTCTTGGTTGTCAGATGGTGTGTGGATGAGGCCACAGATGATCTCGTGCCTGTACTGTCTCTAGAGGAAGGATAATAATGCTGTTTCAGGGCATGGCAAGGACTGTTTTCATATCATGGTTGATGTTCCGTATTGATGAGTAGGCTGACTGGAATATTATTTGTTGTGGTCTGTGTATGATTAAAATCATCATCGCTAACGTTGTTGAGATGCACTTGATATATTTACTGAAATAAACTTCACGTACTGATATCAACCAATAAGTTTAGAGGGTTTCACAGAAAATTTTAATAACTTCAGCACCTGTAGGTAGATTTTGCAGGCTGTAATTTTGTCCAACCGCCCTTTGCAAAGGGGTCAGGAGATGGAGATGGGATGTCGATATAACCAAAGGGAAAATCCTGCATCACCTTATTGCCTACATACTCCAGTCACCTTTTCAGTGGCAATGTGACCCTTTCAACTTCCAGTCCAATCAATGGCAAGCGTCCCTGTGCTTCCCTCTGTGACATGTTTAAAGCAACGAGGAGTCCCATGGGATCGCCTGTGAATCAGTACATCTATGGTCTTCCTTTGCGTATGCCGAAGCTAAGACACCCCACCTCATTAATGGACGATTCGTCTTTGGAAAAGATGGGAAAAGAGGTAGGATGAATAGCACAGCAGGGACATTTATAATGTTACGAAATTTATGATCGTTGCGGATGCTACCATTGTTGACCTGCTCGAACGGTACAGTGTAACCCGCCCGTGAGGTCCACTCGATGTTCCTAACATGTCTGCGGCAACCATGTCGACCTCTCACTGATCACAATATTGAGATGAAACCGCAGTCTACCAGACGCCACTCTGCCAAACGCTCATTTTACCAGGTTATGCTGCGCATACCAAGCAAGTACGCGCTCTGATTGGCCTGGAGTTGGAAAGGCATAATAAGAGGCAATCTCTATTTTAGCCTGTGATGTTTCTGTTACCATAGAAACTGAAATGCCAAGCGCGGCAGTAGCTCGTTCCCCGGGAATGCTGCAGATCAGAGGGACGAGAGACAACTCATCTCTCTGTTTACGTTTCATGCTCCGTTTTCAGCACAGAAGCATGTGTCAGCATCGCGGCCTCCGCACAAGTAGAGCCGGGAACACACATACAAAAACACTCCAGAACGCAGCGCCACTGCGAATTAAGACAAGCCGAACTTGAAATATAATTTTTATTGCTCAGGCACCCAGTGCACCACCAACAAAAATAAAATTACCGAATGTGAAACGAACGCAACAATAACACGTTCGTTTTAAGATCCATCTTTAATCCCCCCCCACACCACCGACACGCATCTTTTAAACGGAACCCTCGGAGCGCGGAGCTATCGCGCTGTTACACCGCCTGCAGTGTGCATGAAGAGGCCATGCAGTCACGGGGCAGGGCATCCAGCGAAGGGTCTTTCTCCTCGGAGCGACAGCCTCTTTTTTTCTCGCTCCGTTAGCTTTTTCTACACACGAGAAGGCCTCTTGGAACTACTATGACGCACCGCTGAGTTCCAAGTGTTCTGAGAAGGAGGGCGGCTGAAATTAATCTAGCAAGTGATGTATTTATGAATGTAAACTGCATAAACACATACTAGGAAATAACTAGTAGACTACAGTCATAATTCAGCGATTTATTGAAATGCATCCATTCCACATATCTACGCTCAAGTAGGTCTATCTGAACATTTGATCTGTCCCACGGATCTCTCCACAACATAAACTTCAATTTTATGAATTGGATATGAAGTTTTGAGATCTCTGCCCGCATGTAGGTCATGATTAGTGATAGGCTAGTTATTCACAATCCTGTCCAGGATCGTTAGTTAGTCGGTATTAAAACAAACGATTCCGTGTAAGGATTCTGTGGCATTTCAGACAGTTGTGACTTGAACCAACTTTAAGTACCGCTATCATAGGAGCATAGGATTGATACAGCTGCAGCGTAATGCAGTCTTACAAACACGCTTTCGGCGGACATGGGGAGCGTGTAAACGAGGCAGATGTTCCGTCAGGCACACTGTCAATTCAGACGGGCGTCCTCCGCTACCGGCCTGCTGTTTCACTCTGCTGGGAAGATAGAGACGCAACGCTCCGCTGACACAAACTGCTAATTACCGTACCGTTAGCTTCACTAAAGCAATCTTGGTTTTATGAGCCAGTAAATTGGCTAAACCAAATGATTACTATGTTTTCTTATTAGCTTCTCTGATAAGAGTTGTTTCGAACCCTCAAATCCAGGAAAGCTAGCTCTAAATACCACAAAAGCCCTCTTAGCAGGATTTTATCAAACGCATTCCAGCAGGGTAATATAGCCCATAAATAGCTGACGTAGGCCTCCGGTTACAGTATTTTCACAATCCAATCCAATACCCCCGCAATCTTTTCAGAATAGTTTATTGACAATACACAAGCCCATCTCAGAATGCTTTTAGACAGCATTGATTTAAAGCTGACAAACAATGCAACACTGTTGAACAGATTGGACGATCGCTGTAAACATTTTGTACTTTAAATGAACAGCACATACCGTTCCTCATTATCCAAACGCCAGATTAGATGTGGGGGGAGGGAAGGGGGGCGTTCTTTTTGAGGTTCGCCTTCTGCGGCCCATCCCTTGAAATTGCAACGTTGTTTTGAAAGAAAGGCTTTTAATTCCAAGGGGAAAGCCTACAGACAAACACAACGTGAACAACACCCAAAGGCGCGACTCGAAGCAACAGTTACTGTGTGAGAGTAGGCTAAACTGCAAATAATGGAATATCACAGTTCGGAAGGGAGAAAAAGAAGAAAATATCTTGGCACAGTGGAAACTTTCTACTCCATCTGGTCATTTAAGAACTTGCGAAAGCTTCGTCATCATCATTTCAAGAACTGATTCACGTTTCATTTATTATTTTTGTAGGCGGACTCTTTTTTCTTTTTCTTGTCTCGCCTCATATTTCATGTTAATTTAGTTACTTCAGTCAGCAACTGGTTCTTCTCAAATTGAATGAGTTTGTTAGCTAAAAAAAAAACACCTCGGGATTGGTGTTTTCCATCGTGATCGTTTGAAGACCCAAATCTGTTTAAAAAACGACTCTTGTTGTTGTCTGTAGGGCATCATGATTTAGTTGCTTCCTCTCATTGAAGTCATATTATTCATGCCAGGAGTCGTTTCTTTGTATCGCACTCGTGTTTCATCAAGTTTGAGAGATTGAGGTCAACGAAGGTTTTCTGAAAACTTCAGACACAACAGAACAACTTCACATTTGATTTCAACTTGTGTTTAATGTTAACTGAACAAAGTTGACTGCTAACTATTGCAAATGTGTGGTAAATTACCCTAAAAGATGTCTGTCCTTTGGTGAGCACTGAGCACACCACGGATAGACCTCTTCACTGCCCGAAAAGTAAACAAGGTAGGAAAATGCTCCAACAAGAAGCTTTTGCTCATTTAATTCACTCAGCAAGTAAACACTTCAAGCACAAAGAGCTTTATATGGGTGCGATTCCGTAGTAGACAAACATCATAAATTGTTGATGAATCATTTGGTACTTGGCGTTCTTGTGCTGAATTGTTCTCAGCTGGTGAAATGATATCACATTTGCGTAGCTAATTGGAGAATCAAGTACTCTGAAAGGAACGACGGAATAATCACCAATGGGAAGTCATGTCTTAACTTAAAAGAACACTAACACACACCCACAGACACACAGCCTGGTACTAATCATTGTGTCTACAGAATAATAAAAAACCAAGCCACTTTAAATTAAAAACTCTAAAACCACATGACTAAACCCTGGTAATTGCCTCCAAAAGAACTTGAACTTGTTTTCTGATGTTCCAGTCTGGGTGTGACTGACAGTTTGTCCTTAAAGTGGCTGCACGTCTGGGTAGTTTAAAATGATGTAGAAACACTCTCATAATCTGATCACCAAAAAGACATAAAACACTTGAAAACTGTCATGTGAATCACGTTATTAATTCAATTGGCACGAACATCTAAACTTAGACAATTTAAATGTGCTCAATCAAAGTTGGAATCAAGTTATATAATTGGATGACCCAGTTGTTCAACCAACTTGAGTAGTGCTGTCTTGCCAACAAAAGTGGTCCTGAACTCGACCTAAAATATGCCTCCGTTTGTTCTGCAGCTATTTATGAGCTATTTTCATCTTGCTACAGTTTATGAATGTGCTCTGCTTCTTATTTTCCACCATCTCCCACCAGCAACCCCTATATAGCTAGTGGACATGCATCCATTTACAGTCAGTGAGCATTCGACCATTTATGGTAGTTTGGTCCTGCTGTGAGATGTGGTTTGAGAGGTGGTACTGTCTTTGTAAACATCTTTCCTCACATTTCTGTTGCTGAGAAAAGAAACAGAAAGACCTAGAAACACAAAGAGGAAACTATGATTAAATCTTTGGAAAAAAAACAAAGAGCCATTTTGGAACGTATGCTCAATTTATACAAGAAATCATGGGAAAAAAATGGAACAAAAACGGAGGTAGAACACCAATTACGTTAGAATGTTAAAATGCAGATTAGAAGACGGCACCATGCGAGCACATGCTGAGTTTCAGAAAAGATGGATTGTTGAATAAGTCAAATCCTTTTTTAAAGAGTGAAGCTGCATTTTCATGGTAGCATGCTGAATAATGAACACAACCCTCACAGGCCTAAAAGTAAACAGATTCCGTTC
Organism: Plecoglossus altivelis; assembly: GCA_036571765.1. NCBI lineage: Eukaryota > Metazoa > Chordata > Actinopteri > Osmeriformes > Plecoglossidae > Plecoglossus > Plecoglossus altivelis. Next base: position 12,401,933 of record BROE01000001.1, read on the forward strand.
AACACAAGGTCACAGCTACACGCAGCACATTGCATTAACATGTATTAACACACAACAGAGAACCGAGATGGATGATGCTATGAATCTCTTAAACCTGATCTGCATGTTGATATCACATGCTGCACACGTGTAGCATGGTTCCGCTCCACTGGGTACCACTCGCGTTTGCAGCACTTCAACAACGAAAGGATCGTTTAAATCAACTCGCATGATATCGGACGAGAAGCGTTGCGAACTGATACAGGACAATATGTCAGGATGACTAGAATCATCTTCTTGTACGCATTACGTTATGAGAGATATTCATTAAAGATGTATTGGCCAGGAAATAACGACCATTTAAAAAGTAAAGGGGTGAGAGAAAAAAAAATCATAAACAAACGTTGGTTAAACGTTATATCTGTTCCATTTTTGCGGCTGTTTGTGAGTGAGTGTGAAAAGCAGAACAGCAAAAAGCCATAGTGTGACGCCTTGGGTCTGCTTAAGGCTCTCACCCTCGAGTTCTGTAGCGGTGACCAATCACACCTCCACTCGCTTTCTCGTTGCGCCGTCAAGATCACGCCATTATCGGGGCCGGATCTTATTCGATGGTCTTACATCAGACGGCAGCTCGGCATTTGCTAGCCCCACCCCCCTAATTCCTAAAAAACAGAGACTCTATCTCTCCAGTCCCCTGGGATGCCAACTGTACTACAGAATCCATCTGGTTTCCCAAAGCTGCATTGATGAATATGCTTCTCCACCAGTCTATCCCGACCCCCTGCCTCCTGCCAGCAGGCCTTGGGCGTGGAGGACCCAGGGGGCGCATTGGGTCTTCTAAGGTCAGGTGAAATCTACTGGCACAGCTACCGGCAAAGTCTTTGCAGCACAGACATATGGACTTTGTGGCTGCTATACTACACCAGGTTTAGGTCAAGGAGAATTGGAAATGTTTCACGTGTCCTGCGGTTGCCTAAGAACCACCTCGTGTCAAACGGATTCTGTTTTGGACGTTACGGGACCGTTGGATTTGTAAACGGCGTCATGTTTGTGCTGATAAATGTTGTTACTGTGGAGGATTTTACGTCATCTACTCTTCGTATTCTCTACCATCTGTCTCTCCATTTTTCTCAGTGTGTGTTTTCATGTGCAATCTCACAATCTCACTTTGACGTCTACATTTAAGTGCAGAGAGTTCTTTCTATCAACGCATGCACTCGAGGTGCTCAGGCGTCCCTTTCATTCAAGGATTTCTAGAGTGCCTGCTCGCTCATAATCTTCATACTGGCATATACATCTACGATGCCCTTGTGGCACCACTTAAATGCCCACTGTATGTAGAATTTAAAGGTATCGGCTTACAAAAGGCCATCAAAACACAGGGGGCTTCACTCCGAACATTAGTGTTCGAAACCATCTTTGAACAGTTGTGCTCTTTGCGGACCGCTTGTGTCATTTGAAAGCCATTAGCCTTAACAAACAGCATTCACAGACAAGTTATTGACAGGGGTGATCGAGACTGAAGCAGACGATCCATAGTTAAATTGCAAGGCTTTTCCAAGCAATCGTTTGGTTAACATAGCTTCTGTTGCTATCCCGATAACGCTGCATATCATGGGTTATTGTGCCTTATCAGTCCTCATTCTTGTATTGATAGAAACGGAAACAAGTAACCTTCCCCACCCCAAATATAAGATAATTTCACGTTTCCTGAAACACACTCTACAAACCTTAATCAATGGCCCTAGCCCAGCAGGTAGGTCGTGCTGATTGTGCCATTTCACTTCGTAAGTCATTTCGTAATAGCAGCTTTTTACCCCATTGATTCATCTATGTCCCTTTTATAGGAGACAGGAGACCCTCAGGACAGACAAGGACTTTAATTGGCTAAGCAACGAATGGCTAGTAGGGTTAACGATCAAAATCTCTTTCAGTTAATGTGGCAACAGCCAGCCGCACAAACGAGTTATTAGACAGGATGGCATTGACTTCAAACGAGTAATTGGCCACTTGAAAAACTCCGATTGAGAAGTTCCCTGTAGGTGTGACACTTGGCCTTTTGGAAAAGTTCGCTGAGTTTATGCTGTATGAACAGCAGCAGATGCCGTTGTTCCGTGTTGCTATTTAAAAAACGTTATAGCAGCACATTGTACATTTTAGCATCTGGTTTTTGATGGTGCTCATATTTAATCAGATGTTCTGAGATTCACTTTGCAGTGTGTGAATACACTCTGAAGATGAGATCAACTTTATTGTGCTGAAGGAAATTTAGTCTTGGACACGAAATATAAATAACGTAGTACATACATACCGACAAACACACGCAAGCTTTCACCCATGCACACACACATTTGTACGGACTGTTATCAACGAACTAATGGCACACTGCCCGTTGTTGAACACCGCTGTAGTCATCAACACTGTAACCATATCCCGTTGCCTGTTCTCATGCAGTTATGATAGTACAGTGAAGAAAAAGGTAGACAACCAAAGCAAAGCAATCTCCTGGGAGGCAATTAGAGAAATTAATCTGCGTGTGGGTTACCAGGTGATGTGGAAAAAGTTACCCCGAGGTGATTCTTAGCAGAGGTTGTATTAGGACATCAACAGGGCCATTGGCTTCGGATGTGAGGTATTTGGGAGGGTTTTTTTATATGGTTGTAGGTGGACAAATAGACCACAGTTACTGCAGACTTAAGGCCAAAGTGCTTGACTAATGATACCGAGTACCAACCAGCTACTGAGCAGGCCGAGTTTGATCAGAAACGACACGAGAAAATGAGGTGTCAAGGATTGTGGGGAAACTATTTGTTTGGGTGGCAGCTTAGGGCGGTTCTTGTCAGTCACCCTTTGATGTCTAAGGCCGGGCAATTTACTCCACTGAACGACTACCAGGTCTCTCTTTCCTCCACTTCCACCAGAGCCCAAAGACTACAGATGGAGTTAAAAGCCATCTGTGTCCCTTCCATCATAGAGCCAGACAAACCAACATTGGGTGTGTCCACAGGCTACGCTGGCTAAGAGTTTACACTGATGGATGGTTTGGCAATATGGTCGTTCTACCAGCTGCCCCGCCCTCCAGACAGCCGAACGGGCCTCGGAAATCATTTGAGAAAAAAAAGAAGAAGGAAAAAAAAGTGACTGGAGTAGGCCATTAGGAAATACGGCTGTGGCTTGTAATAGTGTTATTGATATCGATGCTTTCATTACGACCAGTGAGATGACCATCGATTGGGCTTGCACTGATGTAAGGGAACTTATGGGTCAACTCCCAAGGTTTCGAAAAGCTTTATATCAGATGTGGGATTTATATTGATACTTGTTGAGAGGGAGAAGAAGGCTGCATTGAGTTAAAGATACAGTACGTTCAGCAGAGCAATGCGAGTTGAATCATTTTAGCACATTCCGCAATATCTAAGAAGATTATTAAAGTTCCCTACTGTACGGCATGTAACAAAGTGATAGTTTTGGTCTTGCATGAAAAGTATTTATCTTGAGAAATGGTATATGAATCAAATTATGGAAAGCGGCGTCCCTTTAATCTCAAAATCTCTCAAAATCTCTCGTCTAGACTCTTTGTATTCAAACAAACAGAAAAGCAGACTAGTCTCAAGTGACAGAAGGAATTCTCAGTTTCCACTCACTAAGACTCTATCACTGTCCGTAGCAGAGATCCTGTGAGGAAGATACACAGCCATTTTTCCTCCAACATATTCATCCGACCATGAGTGAATCCCTACAGCCCTCCCACGCACACTCACACACGCGCTCACAGCTTGGCCGGCGTGATATATGTGTGTGGTTATCATGGGAAATAAACTGTTAAAAGCGGCAGAAATAGCTTCTTCACAGACTGCATGTCGACTCATAAATCTGAGTTCGCGGCAGAGCCTTTCAAGTGTCCCTGGGTCTTCCAGTGGCAAGAATAATCAGATTTATTTGTGTAGAAGTATGAATATGTATCATCCACAATCTGTCCCCTTCGCTTTCTCGTTCGGTTGTCAAACAGGAAGTACTTTGACAAATGATCCAATAAAACAGGTCATTCTTTAACAAGACTATTCAAACAGACAGAATCCGAATCTACATTCTCTGGTCACATCTTTATTCGATTCAGTGAAAAATGGGTTGTAATGATTTGTAAGGATTTTGAATGATTAGCCTTTGCAGGAGAAGACTGTAGGAGAGTGTTACATCTATGGAGGGAGGTAGTGAGAACCCCTTGCCCTTCCCCCTATATACCTCTCTCCCCATCCACCTCTCTTCCTCTCCTCTGCCATCATCTGTCTCTCGCTCCGCACTGATTATAAATGGGTGTACGTGGCGGCAGCATCTGCGCGCTGTCACGATCAGACGCTCTTAATCCCTGGCAGCCTCCAGGCAGAGCTAGAGAAACACTCCTGCTTCCCACCTCTCACTCCTCCTTTCACACGGAGCTCAGCTCGGTGACCTCCGAGGCCAGACGTGGAGGTGACCATGTGGAGGGCTGTTCACAAGGCCAGACGTGGAGGTGACCACGTGGAGGCCTGTCCACGAGGCCAGACGTGGAGGCCTGTCCACGAGGCCAGACGTGGAGGTGACCATGTGGAGGGCTGTCCACATCTGGCCTTGTGGACAGCCCTGTTTTGGCCGTCTGAGATGCAGAGCGTGAACCAAGAACACATTTGGTAGCGCCGGCCTCAGGTCCCCAAAGGGGGTTGGATTCTTCGCATGTTTAACAGAGAAGCGTTTCCTGCATGGTACGACCTGGTGACAGGGGAGCTCTGAGAGCGAACGCTCTGATGAACCTTCAGCCTCCGCTCCCTTCATCGGGCCGGTCACATCTGTCAGGTGCATTGCTATGGAAACGGCCGTGACGGATGTGACTGGTGAGCGTGAGCAGGACCGGTGTCGTCATGGTGACCCATGGAAGAATCACGTGGTAGATGAATTTGCATTGTTTTTATGCTGGAAAGCGGGAATGTGAAACATACCAACATGAAATATGAGTTACGACGTGATACAACCTGTATAAATCAAGATGGTGGCTGTCTCTATCTTGATGTTGACCAGGCTAACTGTTTTGCAAATCACTTCAAATCGTGTCCAATGACACGTGCGCCAGTCCAAACCTCGTCGCAAACGTCACGCTCGTGTGCGTCCGGGCGTGGCGATCAGACACGAGTGACCTCCGTTGTCACGGCAACGGAGCGAACCCGGCGCCGGTCGTGGGCGCTCCTCTGAGCTGACGTGGCGTCGACCGGGATAACGGAGGATGTTCCTGCACGTGCGTGACAGGGTTCCCTCCTGGGAGAACAACTGGAACGTTCTTGCGTTGGCCCTGGACATGCACCCTGTGGAGTTACAGAACAGTACTGTACTCCACCTGAACTGTGTTCTGCGTACGGTTGGCTAAGATTAATGACTCGACATCAGACAGTCACCCATTCTATCAAGCCAAGGTCAAAGCAGTGATTTCCAGTACAATGACATGGACTTTGACCATGAGAGCCTGTGTTGATCTATACTCATCTGGATCCCTGCAGGGTAACATCCTGTCTAGACTGGAATTATTAGTAGAAATCAGGCAGCTTTGGTACGTCTGGGAATTATATGCGTGAAACAATTAAGCATTAAATAAAACAAATTAATTTAACTCAATTGCATAGGTTTAGAATAGAGACACAAACACTGGTTACATTTAAAAAATATATCTAGAAAAGCGTTCATCGATCTTTTATAACAGTTCTCTAGAGTGTCGTAAACCTAGACAGAAGAAATGATGCATTGACCATGAAGAGATGAACAATATTAAATCTTTAGATGACATACAGAAAACACCTACACTTGAAACACTGTCTACTAGTACTGATTATATTCCATCTGTTTTTTGGTGGGAAATGTTAGAACTCTCCTCTGTTCTATGTGGATCTGTCTTTTTCCTGTTTGTCTGTATAGCACATCTAACACAATTAGCTAGAATGACATTTTCTTTCAACCAAAGTGAATTGAATAGACGTCCTCAAACAGAAAAGGTTACCTGAATTTTTTTTGTGTCGGGCGCAAGATGAAAAGTGTATCATGTACAAGGTTGGAAACATTTATTCGTATATATACCGATTTTACCTGATTGAATCAACCGTTCTGATTTGGCGAATTTGCTCCTTTTGCTCCTATACTATTCTCCTCCACCCAATACTGATTTAATGGAAATCAAAGAAGACTTAATAGGAAATCACACACCGTGATATTAAGCTAGTAAAGACCCAGATCTAGTATTCCAACGGAACTGTACGTACATAGCAGTGTAACATATTATGTCATTACGTCAGCCTCAATCCCTCTATGGAAGTTCTGAGTGAACGCTCAGAGCTTTGGAATGCATAACATGCACACTATGCTCCGAAACCTTTTTCGCAATCAATCCTCAACTATCCTTCTCAGGGGCCTCGCCACTGTTATCCATGACTGCCTGCAAATCAAATCAGCGTAAGCTCGCCATCCAGAACGTTTAGTAACCGAACCAGCAACATTGGTCATATTCTGTCTGTTTCCCTCTAACGTTAAACATCTGCAGCTCAACGTTCCCCAAGGACGTAGGTTTGGTCTCAGCGTTGGTGGGGACATCCCCTCCATCCTTTTCTTAGCAGCACAAAGGAGTTCGCTGACATATCAGCTGGGACGATTTTGTGATCTTAAAATATTGATGGGAACTAGTACTTAGCGTCCATCCCTATGCCAACGCCCATGCTGGAGTCAGACAGTAAACATGGACATAACCAACTACCATTTCATTTGGGTGTCATGGCTGCCAGATTATGGATGAGGGGGGGGGGGGTTGGGTGTCATATTGGTGGGAATAAGTACCTACCATCCTCTCCTATATCTATGCCCATGACTTTACTCCCCCAACCAAACAAGCAAGCTTCTCTATCTCTTAGACTTGACTGTGTCAAAGAGTGTTGTTGAGGCAAACTCTACCCAATGAACACGCTCTGGTCAGTGTTCGACACTGATTGATTGCGTCACTCTTTGGCACAGAGAGATGTTAAGGTGACAGGTTATAGCCTGTGATATAAAAGCTTTGAAGCCTGAGTAAACGGGCTCTAACAGCGCCGTTCCCGATCACGCTCATCCGGTATCACTTGGTCATCGGTCACTTGCCTAAAACCATGTGAAACTCATTCGTATCTTGAGATCATAGTCTAGCTGTTTAAAATGTAAAAAAAAAAAATAATTGTTTGCTTGGATTCCTAATGGAATGTTGAAAATGGTGTTTAAAAGAGCCCATTTAAATTGCTCAAAGGCCTTTTAACCACTAAGCACATCTAAAACACTGTCAGTATTACCATTCCTTCTAGTGCCAAGGGGGTTGGTAAGGATTTATCGTTGTGAAATTCGGTCGATGTGCATAGTTTCCTCGGCTAAGTCATTAAAAACAAACAGCCTACCATGAAAAAACCAACAGAGCTAAGCTGAGCCTACTCTTATAGTGGTGGTGGGGGGGTTCATTCTTCCTTTTTCCCCCTTAATAACTTCGAACAGGCAGTGAAAATGACATCTCGCCTCAGTTGACTGATGATTAGGCTTCCGTGTCATAAGACTTGTATTGATTGATGAGTGAGGTCTGCCCTTGGGGGCCAGTAAATCCAGACCAATTGTTTCTTATTCACAGTAAACCAACGGTTCTCCAGGCTGAATTTCATATCTATTTAGAAACAATTTGACTTTATTGAAGTCTGATTGCGGCTGCTTCTCTGGTCAGGTATATCAACTGCCACCTTGGCTTCCAGCTATTTCCAAGATGGGAAGGTGGAAGAACCATTACTGAAACTCATTTCCTGTGGAATGACCCTAATTATCCACAGAGGAAACGTTCTTTAATTAACACCCAAGATACGACATTTGATTTCCCACTCCCAAATATGAGGTCACTGGAGTGCGTCCGATTTTATTGTCGTAAAATTAGGGTAGCTTTTTTTTCCTATGTCGTTATATCAAGATGGAGGATGAAGGTGTTTTATCTTCTCAAGCATTAGACAGGTTTGGTGTTTGTTTGAGAGAAATAAAAATACTGCCTTGATGTATTTATCTACATCAGGATTACTCAAAGAGCAATGTTGCGTGTAATTCCAACGTAAAGACATTCGTCATATCATGTCGATCATATCCGTACCAGGGTACTTTCAGAAACAACTTTAATCATTCTTTTAAGATTAGACACGCGTTAATCCGCTTTCAAATCAGGTAATTCCACTTCGACGTAAACATCACCTGAAAAGCCTCAACTAGCCTTGAGTTACGTGTAGGTGCAGTCGCAGTTCGAAATGAGACAGGAAACCACGAGAGTGATTGATCTGTGTGTGCGGCTCCCGTTTCTTTGGCTGCCGTTTAGCATCGTCAGCAAAATGAACTGCGATGCCAGGGTAGTCATGACGATAGGTAAAAACTTTACGCGATCCCATTTCATCCAAGTGATTTACACCAAAAACATGAACTCGATTTATGGTCTGTTTCCGTGATCTTCTGAATTGCTAGGAAGGGGGTTGTCCAACGTTTCAGCCCACTTGTTTTGTAGCAATCTACAGGTTTTAATTCTGAAGTAAACTCGGCTATACACAAGTTATTCCACTGAGACATACAAAAATACACGGAATACGAATAATTAACAACCGTTGCATATTTGTCTGTGTCAGAGATGTGATTAGAGTGATTTGGTAAAATATTGTACATGGAAAACAATTAGAAATTAGTTTTGATGGAGTCTGTCGTTACTAACCCCTAGCGCACGTCACTCTATAGGAATTCCCTACTGAACAGAGAGGGGTAGATTAGAGCAAGCATGGGAAATCGATATCCGTGGTCCTGGAGTTATCAACCCTGTCTTGCTCCCGTGAGGCACTGTGGCCAAGGATGACTTTGTGGTACCACTGTTAAAGTCAGTCTGATTAGAAGGTTACTGAAGCCAGAGTGAGCAGTTCGTTTGTTTGTTTTTTACATTGGCTGTTCTCGTGGTGGAACGTTTCCTGTGAGTGCATCTACAACGTGCAGTTTTGCATGGATAAATAGATATAAATTAAAGGATGTATACGGTTGTTTAATACAATATTGATCATTTGGTGCAATAAATAATATTGACTCAAGCAGTCTTCAAGACTGGTTTTCAGGGTTAACCATCCTTCTTCTCCTGCGGAGCTTGATAACAACCAGTCGTGTAAATCATGTGTGTCCATTAAAACGTAGGCCAGTGCTTCCATTGTGCCCCGACTTTGATTCAATCACACGCATAAGCAGGAGATAAACAACAGAGCAAAATGGCCGCTCTCTCTCAAAAGGACCCTGTAATGTTTTTATAGAGCCATCAGCTGCCACGGGGGAGACCCCTCTGCTATACAATGTTAGAGGAGGTTGAGATGTTATGGCCTGATGCTGCGTTCTGCATGATCAGCAGATCTAATCACAGCCACATTATCTCTCCTTCCTTCCCTCCCTCCCTCCCGCCCGCCCTACCTCCCATTCTCCCTCCTCTCTTCCCTCCCTCCTCCCTCCTGTCCTCTCTCCCTCCCCTCGTGCACAGCAGGGAGTGCAGGGTAAAGGCCGACGGTGAAATCCATCACTCCCAACGTAGCGTCCTGCACATCTCTGTAAATCTGCCCTGGCTCAGGGGACCAGGCGGGGAGGGAGAGGGGTGCGGGCAGGGAGAGTGGGGCGGGGAGGGAGAGTGCGGTGGGGCGGGCAGGAAGAGTGGGGCAGGGAGAGTGGGGCGGGGAGGGAGAGTGGGGTGGGAAGGGAGAGGGGAGCGGGGAGGGAGAGTGGGGCAGGGAGGGAGAGTGGGGCGGGGAGGGAGAGTGGAGCAGGGAGGGAGAGTGGGGCGGGAAGGGAGAGTGGGGCAGGGCGGGAGAGTGCGGTGGGGCGGGCAGGAAGTGGGAGGGAGATGGGAGGGGGGGGAGGAGAGTGGGGTGGGGAGGGAGAAGGGGGGAGGGAAGGGGTGTGCGGGAGAGTGGGGAGGGCGGGGAGGGAGATTGGGGTGGGGAGGAAGAGTGGGGCGGGGAGGGAGAGAGCGGGTGGAGGGAGAGAGAGGGTGCGGGGAGGGGAGGGAGCAGGAGGGGAGAGTGGGGAGGGAGGGAGAAAGTGGGGCGGGGAGGGAGAGTGAGAGAGGGGGAGTGGGAGACAGAGGAGAGGGAGGGGGTGGGTGTGATCAGAGAGGGTTAGAGAGCTACAGGGTAATTGACGGGTGTCGATTATCAGTAGAAAAGCCTTCTTTTTCCTCCTCCTGCCGGGTCATCAATAATGGAACCCCCCTGCTACGACGCAGTGTCAAACAGGGGCAGAAGCAGATGTATACCTTGGCAGTGATGTCACTGTGCAACATTTCTACTGTACTCTCTACTACCGTACATCCAGTACATCTGAATACAATAGTCCGACATTATGGATGAAAAGGATTTTCCCTCTTAGATGTTTTCGGCATGATTGACCTGTAATGTCTTTGGATTTCAACCCCCCCCCCCCCTCCCCTAATGTGATGATCTGTATTCTAGTCTCGCAAGCTTACTCTATCCTTCTTTTTCAAACCCCCTAATCCAATACTATATTTTTGTCAATTATATTTGTCATTAGGCAGAGCCTATACTGACACGCACATTTAACGCGTTGCTATTTTGCTGAGCAGGCAACCTGGTTACAATAGAGGGAACATTGTTAAGATGGCAACCATAGTGCAGACGCCCTCCCTACTGGAAGTTAAAATCAAGATGAATGTCTAGTCTTGTCCTTGTGAGTGCAATCATTACACTGCGCTGGTGGTGTCCTGTTCCCGTATGCATATTGCCGAGCAAATTAACTGTCCAAACTGCATCGTCTGCGGCGGTTTATTGAATCTTTCTCCGTAAATTGGTTGTTAGGAATACCCAGAGACAACATAGCTGCCGGGGATCAGGCGGACATCTGCTTCCCACAAGGCAGATGTGTAAATCCTTGAACTCGTCCGCTAAACCTTAAGCAGCATTCCAGCAAATCAAGACAGAGATAATGAGTTTATTTTCACCTTCTACACATCGGAAGACGACTTTTGATACAGTAAACCCGCTTATTGAAAGTTAAATAAATAAACTATCGGCTTTTGTGAGTCCTGGTGGTGTTCTGCTTGTTTGTGGAATCTGCACATTAACTTACTGGTGGGAAGGTAATGAAGCAAATTTTTTGCCATATGTTTGCCTTTCAACATCTATTTCTTACTGCCACCATCCTCATCCAAGCGAATGAGGCATTCCATCACTGACACACTAGACGGAATCTATCCGTCAACGGATTTCAGTTAGATGTATAAAATGTATGTTTTAAGCAAACACAGTAGGTCTACTCGGTGCTAAACGCCGAAATGTCCACCATGGCATCACATTACTACGCCTAAATTACTATTACGTCTACTAAATTATTACTACAAAAAAAGTTCCACAAAGAACGCGGAAGTTTCCAATGGAACAGTTCTCAGTCGTTGGAACCTCAAATGGTCCATTCATCTATTGGAACAAATGGTTCTGGTTACTTCATCACTATCCGTTTATGAACCCGACCCATCCGTTTACATATTGCGTCATCTTTCTAGTAAAATGATCTACACCAGATGATTGCATAAAAGAGAAACCTGTTTTCTACGACGTCTCTCTTATTTCCCTGGGGAGCACGGCAAGCCAGACACTGTGACTGGAAGAACTCATGCAAGTCTAAAACCATGGTAACCGCGCCAACAGTCTGCTGGTTTATTGGGTCATCCGCTGTTGCACCAGTAATGTGTCGTGCTAAAGAAACAGATACGGTAGAATCAAATGGTAATTAGGACGTCATTTTACGATCATTGAGGTAACATGTAGACTTAAAGGTGATCTTTGTAATCATCTTGTAATTTGGTTAAAACCGGTAATTATTCACATCGTCTGATTACACCTGCAGTACAAAACTGGATTCTACAAGTCTCATCTTGTGCGAGTGAAAACATGTACTTATTTGAATGAGGAGTGGTTTAGCTGTCAAACTCAGAGATGGATATTCGGGTCATATGTGTGGGTGAGCTCGTGCGTTTTTGGACAATAACAACCGTTATTCCTCCATCTCATCCCAATATAGCTATACACGGTGTTTCTAACTGCATGCCACCAATTCAAAACATATTCTGGATTGTAGCACGTCTCATCAATCTATCCTGTTGCTTGGTAACATCGCAGATTCAGTGAAGTTGATTGACGTAAATGGGAAATTATTATCAAGCGATTATATCCTTTTTTACGTGATAAATCCTTATATTTACTCTGCATAAGACAGACAAAAGTGTTGGAGGCGAATATGAAGCCTAGATTGGTACTGAGTTTTCCTATACCAAACCGATTTCAGTTCGTTCACCAACAGGCTGGTCCCGTTTGTAAGAATCTTATGATTGCCAATCACCACAGAGATTGGATTCCATGCCTCATTTAGCGTGCTAACACGAAGGTAATGGAGCGTTTCCGTGGTAGCATGCAGGGGGCGATATGTCTAACGCGGCCTCAGTCAGACAATAACAGAACAGACTGCAAGTGTGGAAAACTGAGAGGGCATTTGAGGTCTGTCCGTAAAGTGTTCTTCCCTTCGCCCACCAGGGGCAAAAGTCTCCCTTTTAGCTTGCGCTACTTTTCAATTGCTTGGACTTGGACTGCAATTATACGTAAATTGAGCTGTAAACCGTACATTTTAGTATCACGGTAGCTCGATTTTTTACAATAATTCAGATTTTTATGTGTTGAATGCATGCACCTTCTTGTCAAAGTAAATTCCTTGTCGCTGCAAACTTTCACGGCGAATAAAATCCTTCCTGATTTAGCTGATTCTGAAGAGGGAAAGCTCCTGTCTATATCCTCTCACGTCATTTGGTTTGCACCATGCTGCACATTGCAGACGCCCACTTACTGCCCAAGTTCAACTCAATGACGCTTGTATTGAACTCAGCAGGAATGTTGTCTTTGTTGAAACCCTTGATTCCTATTGTTTTATAGACCATCCTTTTGACTCGTCTGTCCTTATTGAGGAAACAGCTGTACTGACATTGACAAACTTAGCTGTGCTCCATTGAACAAACTGTTTGAAGCGAGAACAATTATTGACCAATTGCAGACCTCCATTCATGGTCACCAGATATATCTGGGAATAGTCTGCTGTATTGACTTAACGATGGCTTTAACAAGGCCTATCTGGATTAACTGTGTCCTTTTGTTGACTTTAGTCAGACGGTTGTTGTTCTATAATCTGTAAATAGATGGGTCGGAGGGGACACAGTTACACATCATTTGACCTCACAAAGACCTGTAAGGCAAATCACTTCAAGTCAGTCAAGGGAGAAAAACACTGTTTAATTGTTGTTGTTTTTTTAAGGTGAATTATGTAGACTGTGTGACAGCTCTGCTCGGTCAAATATTCATGCTGTTATGGTGTTGCACTTCAGAGCTCATCAGAATCAGAGGGATCTGTGCTTCCTAATGGCTACACAACACGTCCATGAATGATTTATTTTGAGAAATCACGAGGGGAAAAGTGCTGAGCATTAGAGAATTAGGCAGGGCGGAACTCTCGGAGGCATTCCGTTACTGAGGACTCCGTGCAGAATGGTAGCTGTCTCAAGTGCAAGGCTAAAGTATCATAAAAAGGGCTCATCAACAATTCACTACGAAACTGACGGCTTTGATGTTGCCAGACCAAAGCAGAACGGAAGGGGATTTTCTAGACAGTTCGTGGAACGTCTTCCACTCAGACGTGTTTTGTAGACGTCACTGTTTTATCAGCTTTCTCGCTGTGCTGTTTTCAGTCGGTTCCTCAATCTATGTGTTGTCACCTTGAGATGACCGTTCACATTCCTGTCCTGTAACCCTGAAATAAGCATTTTGTATCTTTGGGAATTAATTTGTACCGATTCTACACAGGCAGTTTTAACACTGTTAAACCCTCAAACTCTTTCAATCAACCAAGTGTGACCCTGTTTCAAGTAAAAAATACAAAACGGTTTGTTCTTTGTGGTGACTCCCTTTGGCTGTCTGTTAGCTTTACTCCAGACCAAGCAGAATGCAGAATTAGATTTTTCTCATAGTTATCTTAGTATATCATATCCCTCCTGCAATCCCTCACGAATGTAATTATTTTCTGCGTTTACCTTAGCGTGGGTTACAGTTTAACCCCTGACATTACATACAAACCACAGACCTATCATTTTGCATTTCACTGCATATTTGTCACGATTACAATCGTCTGAAATCGTGACCTCCCTGCAGATGATTCCAGTTGGCCACCATTGCTCCTGTCAAACCTGCATGTTCCTGAGATGGGCTGTTTCCGGGCTTTGGAGTTGAGGAATGGGATGCGCTGAAGGCTATATGGACCATGTAACTTTTGCAGAAATGCTTAGCTGGAGAGCATTGTACAAACCACATTGGGCGAATGATCATGGAAGTCTGTACGCCTGCAGTCGACAGAGTCTTAATCTAAGATGATGTTGGCCATGAATCTACATGGCTTTTTTCCCCTCCTTTTTGTGCAGGATTTGCAGTACAGAGGTGGGAAACCTAATAAGGGACATACTTAACATGCAAAGTCTGCCATGCTAAGCTCTGAGTTAACAGTATATTTCAAACGGACAGACAGGCAGTATTTCATGCCTAAAGAGATGGAGGACTTTTATATACCATGGTGGAAATCATACGTGCATTGTATTTCACGCTGGTTTCATTTGTGGTTAACATTTTCCAACTTCTAATCTGCCAAATTAATACAATAAATATTGTTTTTTTATTGAAGGTAAATTCCTCTTACATAGTATATGCAGCAGAGAACATTGCAAAGTGAGAATCGAATACCAGTTTCTTCTAGTGGGAAATGTTTCAATATTTCAAGTACAGTACATTTTTGCAGAACTATTAGTCAGCTGAATTGTCAACGTATTACTCATTAATGTCAGAAATGTATGACTCATATCTAACAGATGATTTATAGTGTAGAGAATGATGTAACATTACAACATAGGGAAATACAGTATAATTTACATGCGATTAGCATCATATTGCATAAGAATAGTTTAAGAACCTCATTGAAATTAGCATATCTCAGGACAGTAGAAGAATGTTGATTATATTATAGAGTACAGGAGGAACCGGTTAACATACTATGAATGTGGTCCAGTTAAATATCAAACTACAGAGAAGAAAAATGTAAGGGATTCCCATCACAAGATGTACCAAGAAATCTCTCTCTCCTCTACAGCGCGCACTGACCAACAAGTTAGAGAAAAGTTATTACCGAGACTAAGTTTACATCATATAATCTATAATATAATCTTATTATTGAGACATTTCTGTTCCGGGTTGGCTACTCTTGCATTAATTCCGGTCGGTCTTTCTACTGTAAGTGATGGATGCATCTACTGGCTCCATTGAATTTGGCTGCCGGCCCTGACTGTAGCTCACATCCTGTTAGTTGGCAGTAAGAAGTGACAACTTCTTGCCTCATAGGGATTTCCATGTAGCAAACCCACAGGCCTTCAGCAGACTGTACACCCAGAGGCTTAAATAACTATTAATAGACTAGTGCTAAATGTGCTAAATTGTTTATGATTAATTCATTTTTTAAGAGGTGATTTTAATTATTGGGAGACCTTAAGTATTGAAGTGCTGAAATTGTACTGTATGTCCAAGATGTATGTAATTAGTAAATAGCTTTGGTTGTACATCCAAAATCAATTTCGTCATGTTAGTTATTGACTCAAAAAAATGATTTAAACAATTACAGGATTTCTTGGGTGAGACGTGTGAATCAGGAACTGCTGTGCATGGGTTCCCCCTAGTGGCAGGAAGGAACAATTGCATTCATTTCAATGTTGCTTGACACAGAAAAGCGCATCCTTATTATGAAATCAAGTGGGTCAGTTACTTACAGAAGTGATCATAAACATTATTACTACAACACATCCAAACAAAAACAGCAAAAAGGTTTCTCATGAAGGTCATTTTGTTCCTTTGTCTACAGATTTCTGATAGTGCTGGGGTGTTTGATATTGGCGATTTTAACAACTTTCAAAGAACACGAGAAGGACTCTGCCCATTGGCTTGTCATCCTGGTAAGTTACCTACATACGCAAAGAGATCATATTACTTCTGTTTATCTCACCCTCACTAATAATCCCTTCCTGCCACCATACATTTCTTGCTTACTTGGCGTATGAAGCTAATTCAGATTCAGACTACCTGATGGTATTCATCCTTAACACATGAAATACCCAAATAAGATGTGGTACCCTTTTTCTGTTGGATGTTCTCAGGAAACCTTCACCATCTTCATCTTTGGGGCAGAGTTTGGGCTGAGGATATGGGCTGCAGGCTGCTGCTGTCGATACAAAGGGTGGAGGGGGCGGCTCAAATTCGCCCGCAAGCCCTTGTGTATTTTAGGTAGGAAAGAAGCGCCAGACCCTATGAGCTGTTGTCTTGGTTGTAACTCACAGTGAACACTTGCACGAAAAGACCACTGGATTCTGTTTCGCACCAACATAACAGTCTGGTACAGTCCTTTACATTGTGAGAGTTTCACCGTCAAGCATGCATTTTCTCAACGTTAAGCCTGCAGTTAGGAGACATATTTGACGCCAAATCAAATAAGAAGTATATCCTCTTATCCTAACCCTAACCTTCCTAACCCTTATCTCCCTAACCCTTATCTCCCCAACCCTTATCTCCCTAACCCTTATCTCCCTAACCCTTATCTCCCTAACCCTAACCCTAGCTAAGCGGTGTTCACAAATCAAACCCGTGCACCTTCACCACCCATATTACAAAGAAGAATTATTTTCCTTCTTTCCCAGACATATTCGTGCTGATTGCCTCTGTGCCAGTGGTGGCGGTGCGTAACCAGGGCAATGTGCTGGCCACATCCCTGCGCAGCCTGCGTTTCCTGCAGATCCTGCGCATGCTTCGCATGGACCGGCGTGGGGGCACCTGGAAACTTCTGGGCTCGGCTATCTACGCGCACAGCAAGGTACAGAGACCACCACTGTACTGTTTTAAGGACGCCCCTTTACGCCTCAGGTTGTTACCGCACCAGGCTAGGTACTTTTTTGTAACCGGTGGAATGCTGTTGTTTGGCTGCTGGTAGAAGCTTGTTCGTGTCTACAGTTGCCGTTGTGGCGGTCGTTTGAATTCTTCGGGTCTTTAAAGGCCTTCAAGTTATGTTCAAATCAAAGTTCCATAATGTGGAGAACAGTAAATTAGGAAGGTGATATAGCTCATGTCAATATAATGACGTAAGGTTTAGGCTGTCTGTTGTCAGACTCAACCATGCCTTTACGTAGCATACGGCAGTCCACACAGAAACTAGGATATTACAGGATCTTCTTTATAAATCATTAATGATCCACACATTCACAGAGCACTATCGTGTACAGAAAGCCTGTTGAAAGCTTCCTGTACATTAAACTGCACAGGAGGTATCAGCCAGTCTATGATCATGTGCGTTGCTCTTCCAGGAGTTGATCACAGCCTGGTATATCGGCTTCCTATCCCTCATCCTGGCTTCCTTCCTGGTGTACTTGGTGGAGAAGGACGACGTCACCATGGAGGTGTCCGACCCGGATAACCCCACTGCCCAGCCCAAGCCGCAGGACTTTGACACATACGCAGACGCTCTATGGTGGGGACTGGTACGTGTGCGGAGACGGGAGTTTGATGCTATATAGTCACGCCTGCTGGGACAGAGGGAGATCTACCTTTTTCACGATTCTATGTTTTTGCATGAGGTCGATGTAAAACTCGTACATTTTGCAACCAATCAGAATGTAGAGTCATTCGCCAGCACCACCCTAACCCAGATCTCTATATACATACATTGTCTACTGCTGATCCCTGGGAGGGATTGCAGTGACGCTTGTTCCCATTTTGGCGTCACGGGTGACTGGAGCCTAACCCAGTAGCTTTCGGGCCATAGGCAGGGTACACCCTGGACTGGGGCCAGCAAGTCACAGGGCTAGATCTCTTTATATTCTGTACATATATATTTTTAAATACAATAAACAAACATAGCCACAAGGAAGCCTAAATAAGGCCACAATGTTAGCAAACGAACGTCATGTTTCTGTGCAGATCACGTTGACTACGATTGGCTACGGGGACAAAACGCCTAAAACGTGGGCTGGGAGACTGTTAGCTGGGACGTTTGCTTTGATTGGAGTGTCCTTCTTCGCTTTGCCTGCCGTGAGTATTCCTCAGTATCGACTGCGCTGGTCTGGACACTTTTACATTTACACTTTAAATTGCGTTTCCCCAGGCAAGTTAGTCAATAGCATATTATTATTTATAATGACGGCCTGGCAAGATTAAGCACAGCGTGTGGGGCGATGTCAACGTTTTTGACCTATTACAGTGTTCCGAACAGTTTACGCTCTAATTTAGTTGTTTACCTTTATGACTTCTAAGGACCAATGACACTGACTCTACTACTTAAATCATTATCGGTACTTACTTACTTACTTACCTACTTAGTAAATCCATCGCTGCTAGATACAACATGCAGCCTGTCAGTAAGGTTATTTATTTCAAAAGAGGCAAATGCTTCATGATCAGTCTATGAATATACATCTTCTCCCTATAGATATACCTTTCCCTTGGCTATGTGTGGTTGAAAAATCGAGCAATTCCCAAGGGGAATTTGCAGTTGATTAATGGTGTCTATTTCAGCGATGGGGATCGGTAGTTAATTACTTCTGTCTATCCCTGCAGGGCATTCTGGGCTCAGGCCTGGCTTTGAAGGTGCAGGAGCAGCACAGACAGAAGCACTTTGAGAAGCGCAGGCACCCTGCTGCTGGACTCATCCAGGTGAGCTGATCAAACACCTTAGTGACGTGGATCGTAGCGAAGGACGACCTTTTCTGTACGCCAGGCGCACGTCGACGCCTGCTGTGGTTCAGCGGCGGAAAGTCTTTGATGTTGGCTAAATTCTGTGCTGGTATATCTTGCATAGCGAATAAAACCGATTCTGATTGTAAACCTCATCGGCGTCGATATCGACAGACTGCATTTGACGTAAGTACAGTGGTGTTTATAGTATAGATGATGGTAATGGGAGGACAAAGCTGTGGTAACTTTGTGCGAAATGTCAAAAGGTCGAGATATAACCTTTTTGAGGGACAAATCCATGGTAGCATGTCACAGGAGGGGGCGTAGAACAGCGATGACCTTCACTCTGCAGCTTGGACTTGGCGGTATTCTCTAGTACGCATAGAAAATGAGACGTTTAGCTGTGCGAGATTACGCGTGTTAAACAGGATAGCGTGAATTGTAACGTTGATTTTTTTCTCCCTGTACAGTCTGCCTGGCGATATTATGCCACCAATCCAGTCAGAACAGACCTGATTGCCACATGGAGATTCTATGAGACTATAATCTCTCTTCCCTGTTTCAGGTCAGTGATGTGTATCGTAGCATAAGGCTGTGATAAAACAGATTAAAGCATGATGTTTTGCTCGTTTCACATGGTAAAAACCTGTGGTGATACTGTATAGTTGTGGTCATACTGTATTTGTGGTCAGTGTCATTTGATTGTTGACTTAAATGTATTTATATATCCTATAATTTGTTAGTTGCAATTATCCTCATCGTTTTTTCAATTTCCTTTTTTTCTGTTCTGTTTTATTCTTTAGTTTGCATGATTAACTCTGAGTCCATTGGAGAGCTTGATTTGCACTGAAACAAGATTTCCTCGTGACAATACAAGTTATACATCTGTGAGGTACACATGTCCTCTGGGCTGCTCAACCTACTGGTTAAAAACAAATAAAGTCATGAAAACAGACAGGAAGTGTACAGTGTTACCGTGTGTCTGGACTTGTTCTGTTTTTTTTCGGCAAAACAAACTTGACTAACGTTTTCTATTTGTGTCCTTAGGAAGGATAATTTGGAGGGCATAGCTAGGTAAGTCTCAATTCTTTGCTTCCCGACATTGATGTACTCAAACACACCGCGTTCGTGTCCAACATTTCTGATGGTATTTTAATGATCTCTGAACCAGAACGAGTAATGATATCAATTTGAATATTCCCTCTGCAAATAACTTCAGATAGTTTATCAGACCTCGTATCAATTTTCCTGCAAAGTACTGGCTAATGGTTCCAGTAAATATATGTTCCATTATGGACACTCACATATCTTGCTCTTTAATGAAGATGTCTTTTATATCAGACACTTTATGACATAATTGTTGAGATTATTCCAGAATCCCATTAGTGAGTCCATTAGTTTGGTTTAAATGATGAACGGCAGCTGCATCATCCAGAAACAAGGGTGATGAAGAGTCAAAGGTTGTTTAACTTTCCTTCTTTTGCCCCGCATTTAAAACGTTACAAATGTAGCATGGAAAAACAACGACGTAAGAGACCTGGTTTGTTGGTCAATTTGAATACTTCAAATACTACTTCAGCGCTCTCACAGACTATACTTTAGTGCTTGTGCAGATTGAAGACTTTTGAATACATTTAAATACTTGTCAAGAGTATTGCCTGCCTCACAGAAGGATACCACACTCAACGTAACATATCCTTGGGTTCTGAGCAACACACCTTCCAAATTCTTACTTCTTACTGTGCCCAGTTCTCAGGATGGTTGAGCCACAGACAGACAGACAGACAGACAGATTCCTTCCTTTATAGTTAGATGGAGACGTATTAAGCAGTCCAGATGATGTTACAGTATGAATGTCTTTCTCACAAGCCCACATAGCAATGCCAGAAACCTCAATGTAACACGACTCCTTTATTTGACACCCTCTGAAGTATATGTTGTCTGAGACAAAGATAAAG
The DNA here is from genome assembly GCA_036571765.1 of Plecoglossus altivelis. Taxonomy (NCBI): domain Eukaryota; kingdom Metazoa; phylum Chordata; class Actinopteri; order Osmeriformes; family Plecoglossidae; genus Plecoglossus; species Plecoglossus altivelis. The sequence goes on from BROE01000001.1 coordinate 12,422,745, forward strand.
ACATTATGCTATTTCACAAGTCTTTATGAATAAGCAGAAGGTAAAATCCATCAGGAATTTGACTGCGATTCACCACAAAATGGAATCATCCATTCTACGTGTCAGCTCCTCGTCTGTCAGCTCCTTCCTGTTTTCTGTCATCTCCTTCCTGTTTTCTGTCGTCTCCTTCCTGTTTTCTGTCGTCTCCTTCCTGTTTTCTGTCGTCTCCTTCCTGTTTTCTGTCGTCTCCTTCCTGTTTGCAAGTCACTGTGCTATGCATCAGATTCACCTCTGCTTTCTTGGTCCAGATAGACCCTCATTACCAGACTAGCAGTGTATACGTTCTGCTCCAACGCCTTGGCCCTGACCACTGCCCTCTGCCTCTTCTCCCCCCCCTCTCTCTCTACTAATCCATGTTCACCACTCAGGATTGAGTTACTGCCCCCTAAATGCTACTTGGCAGCTGTCCCAAAAGCCAGGCCCTGGACACCTCTGCCAAGACTAAGACATGGGAGTGAGAGAGAGGGAGGAAGAGCGAGAGGGAGAGAGATGGGCAGAGGGGGAGGAAGAGAGGGAGAGTGAGGGAGAGAAAGAGAGGGAGGGAGAGAAAGAGAGGGAGGAATACAGAAAGAGAGGAGGAAGGGAGGGAGAGGGGAAGAGAGGGAGGGAGAGAGAGAGGGAGGAAGAGACAGAAGCCGTAGAGAAGAAGAGAGAGGGCCGAGTAAGAGGACAGATAACTGGCAAGGATAGGGAGATAAACAATGGACAGAGAGGGAGAGAAGCTAGAGAGGGAGAGTGAGAGAGAGGGAGAGACAGGGAGAGCGGGGGAGAGAGAGGGAGAGATAGAGAGGGAGAGAGAGAGGGAGAGCGAGCGAGACAAAGAGAGAGGGAGGGAGAGATAGAGGGAAAGGGAGAGAGAGAAAGAAAGGGAGAGGGAGAGCGCGAGAGAGAGGGAGAGAGAGAGGGAGAGCGAGAGAGAGAGAGAGAGAGAGATTGAGCAAAGCAAAAGTGCGAAAGAAAGACCGATAGGATCTGGGGGTGGGAAATTAGTGGCTTGACATTAACATGCTGGCTTTGAAAGATCAGACGAATGTGAGCCAGAGAGTTTTTTAGCAATGACAGAAACAAAAGTAACCCTGCTGTAGAAATAATGGAGGAAAAGTGAACAGTGATCTTCCTCTCTTGTCGCCTATCAAAATGTTAGTCTGTGGACATATAGTATACGTGTGGAGTGAAGGGAAACAGGGGACTTTACTTGAGAGCGCTGATGATACTGATGGCTTGAGGGTATAGAAACAGTCAAAATGACATCATAAACAATAGGATTAGGTGCATCGCAACCCTTTGAAGACCGGCACGTCTCGGAGGACAAGCGGAGGGCGAAGGGGGTTGTGAAGGCGTTTTTGTTTTTGCTCTTCGATTATTACAACAGCGCCGTAATCACATCTAATTTTCTTTCCTTTATCCTCCTAGAGAGGCAGTCAGAAAGAGAGTCTCTTTTCCCCTTTAAAGCTTCCCATTCTCCCGCCTCTCAGCGCCGTAATCTGCGCCTCTCTTTCTGTCCGGGAGCAAGATAGAGGAGCATATTGTGTCTCCTCTGTGGGAGAAAAGTCCGGGAGAATGCTTTCGCGTTTCGGAGGCCTTGTTGTGCTGTTTTAGGCTCTGGTTACCTCCACTCAAGGCACAGGAGTCTTGTTTTACCCAGTGAGCTCTCAACTCTGCCAAATATTGCCAGTGATTGGACAATAAAGGAGTCCAATCTCCCGTGGTTCTTTGAGTCTTCCTTAGTGCCAAAGCCCTGCTTCTTGGCGACTGTAAACACTGTAATTTCCAAATAAGAGGTAGTTTAACGAAAAGGGATACTCGATTGATTGTGTTGTCCTTCCCTGTGAATCCCTCGTTTCCCTGGTATCAACATTCTTCGCTCAGCTCACCATTGTTTATCGTCTATTACCATTAAAGAAACCTTCGATAACACCAAATAAAGAGCATCGATATCTTGAAATGGATCTGACCATCTTGCCCTTTCTCTCACGTAGCCAAAAGCTGACCTTGCTGGAGCGAGTGCGTCTACCCAACTCTCGACAGTCCATAGGGAGGGGCAAGCCTATCATGCCAGGGAACGCAGACTCCATAGAAGAGAGCCCGTCCAAGGAGGCCAAACCGGCTGGTTTCAGTAACCGGGAACGCTTCCGAACAGCCTTCCGCATGAAAGCCTACACGCTCCGCCAGAGCTCTGAAGGTACAGAGACAAACCAAAGATTTGATGTAAAAAAATTATAATAATTTAGTATTTTTTAAAAGACAAGCGATTCAAAGAGCTCTCCTTGCATCAGGTTATTGTCGATGCAGGCTTTTCGCCAGTCGCTAAAGAAACAAATGTTCTTTGGGTGCCTCGGTGTCACTGTATCTCAGTGTCCGACGGTTTTTGTATGTTACTTATGAGGATATCAAGTCAAAGTTGATTTGTTTAGCCCTTTTTACAAGTAATGTCACAGAGGGCTTCACGTACACCCAATGCACTTCCCCTCAACCAACTTAAACCCTCAAGGAAGACAAGAAAAAAACTCCCTGAAAAACTCTAGTGGAGGAAAAAGGAACCTGCCGTCATCTGCTAATATGGAGTTATGTGACATTGGCAGTTATGTGAGATATGTGACGTTGCGTTTTTCCCACCAGATGCTGGAGGTTTGCAGGATCCTGAGGAGAGAGGCTTCCCTGCAGACATCCTGCTGGAAGAGATGATCCCCACTTTAAAGCTGGTCATCAGAGCCGTCAGGTGAGCCTGTGGCCTTTGAGTTTCAGCTACTGAACAGGAAGTTCCATCTGCTGTACAGGAAGTTCCATGTACTGTCCTTTCTGAACTTCCTGCAGCCACAGCAAACCCCCACCCACCACTCACCGTCCCCCAAGGAACAGAATTCGTAGCCTTAGCCAAGCCTGAAACGACTCAGGTCAAATTACAGTTTAAATCCTTTCAAACTATTTGAGCGTTGTCTAGTGTTCTGGGTGAGAGTGAGGGATATAGCACTTTGTGACTTATTCTCTGCGTTTTTCTCTGCCTCGCAGCTCAAATCAAGCACAATTTAGGGATTACAGAGAGTTTGAAGCGCCATTTGAAGGCTTATTAAACCGTCTTCCTCGTCTCCAGAACGACCAGTAGGGTGAAGGATTGGCTACCGTGGCTCACATGAAATAAAATACGGAGACATTATTCTGCCTTTGTTCTTAGGGAATAAAAACCTTCACCGCAATGCAATAACCGAAGCATAAATCGTTGCTATTCAACGACATTGAAGACCAGAGACTGGGAATCGTTTCCTTTGTAAACACCAAACACAGAGACACATTTAGTTCAACATCTATAGGTCCACACCTTTGACATAATGTAAGAAGCCAATGTTTCCTGAATACCGAAGAGATGAGTGATCAACACACCATGAATGTGTATTCCCTTCCACTCCATTATCTGTGCGTGAATGGACTCGTGAATAGGATGTTGACTTCAGTGGGGTTTCATTTCAAGATAAGTTCCTACTGTCAGAGAGTGCTACTTGTCTAGCACCACTGCACCAGGGAAAGGCTGTTGAGTTCAAGTCACCAAAGAGAGGTTCCGCTGTGTGAAACAGAGCAAGCCTGAATAACTGAGTTCTCAGACCAATCGGTTGCCAGTAGTCACTTTGCCAAGTTATTTCAATGGCGTAAATTTTACGCCATTGAGGGGGTCGGGAACCTTTTTGACTAAGAGCCATGAAGCCAAAATTTGGAAAGTATTTCATGAGACCCAATGCTAGAGGTTTTTCGATCAAATGTCATTGTTGCATCAAGTGGTCATCAATTTGCACTCAAGATCGTCATGTTTGCAATCAAGATGGTCACTTTTTGAAAATAAGATATTGTCCATTTTTATTGATCTTTCTTTATATTTTATTATTAGACTCTCATATGATCTGATTATTGATTTTAAATATTTAAAAAAATAAAATCGTAAAAATAGATTCGATTCTGTATTTTACTGTTATTAAGTGATGAAATTTCAATATTAAAATTAATTTTGATCAGTTTGATTTACTTTTTTATTTTCCATATGAACAGTTTTATAGTAAAAAATCAAACTGATCAAAATTAATTTTGATATTGAAATTTCATCACTTTTATTTTAAAAGTGAATTCAACTAAATGTCAGAATCGTCAAAGAGTTCTTCGGCTACATTCAGCACGAACGTTTTAGCATACTCGCCATCTGTGAATGGTTTTCCGTTCCTAACTATTGCTAAAGATCCAGCAAAGCTAGCGGAATTATACTCACCTTGCCTGGTCCATACGCGGAGTTGCCGCTGGCTAGCTTGTACCCTGCTCCGTAGCTCTTGGCACGCTTTCTTTCTGCTGTCTCCCGCCGGGTATTTTTCATGCAAAGGTAGCATGGCGCGTGTCGAAGTTCCGCTTTACATTCGACCGTTTCATCGATGCAATTTTGTCATTGCAAATTAGACACACCGCAGAATTTGCTCTCTCCACAAAGGCGAATACTTCAGTCCATTCGTCCTGAAATGTACGATACTCGTCATCTTTTTTTCTTTTCGCCATCTTCTTCGTCGAAGGGTTAGCTTTGAGCTAATGACCGAGCAGACTGATTCAAAAGGGGGCGTTTACCTGTTTTACGCTGCATTATCTGCGAGCCAGATGCAATCATCAAAAGAGCCACACCTGGCTCGCGAGCCATAGGTTCCCGACCCCTGGCGTAAAGGAATCATCAAATTGTGATAATAGATGTTTTTATGACATAGAAAGCATTTTTAATCCTAGACAATAGCTGATATTACATTATATAAATACATGTATTTAATGTTCCTCATTCTAGTACATTTGAGGTTAATACTGTCTTTGGCTAGTCATAATCAAACTAACATTTGGTTTATTTTGATCATATTGATCATATGGTTTTCATAGTGTAATAGGCTTTAATATCCTCTTATATGAACTGTTTCTCTCACAGGATAATGAGGTTCCTCTTAAACAAAAAGCGATTCAAGGAGACGTTGAGGCCTTATGATGTCAAGGACGTGATAGAACAGTACTCTGCCGGTCACCTGGACATGCTCTGCAGAATTAAATACCTGCAGACAAGGTGGGCAATGCTGGCTTGGAGTCCATTTAAATGTATGCTATCTAAACATCCAAATGTACTCACGAACGTGAACGTGTGAGGTGATTTTTAAATGTTTTTAAAATGCTGTTCTCTATTTTGCCTGTCCGCACATTCCTCTCGTGCATCGTCACGCTGCCGTGATCATTTCACGTCGAGAAACAAATGATTGAAATGAAGTTACGTTGCGCTCTACTGACGTTTGAATTCTAATCTTGTTTTTCCGCGCTTCTTTCGCTTTTCAGGATAGACATGATCCTGGCCCCTGGACCCCCTCTGACCCCGAAACACAAGAAGACTCAGAAGACACCCTTTGCCTACCCTCCTCAACAGTCACCGAGGTCCAAACACGCACAGCATCATGTCCTAACACACTTCCACACTCCACATTCGTACATCTTTATCACGTTCCGGTTTTTTTCCTGATCCTTTGACCTGCAACAAGCGGACTGCGTTGACATATTTCAGTGGTTGAACTATATTTATCTGTGATTGTGTTGCAGGCAAGAGACCTATCTAGCCAAAGCATCTTTGCCGGATACTGACGACCAAAGCATGATGGGCAGATTCGTCAGAGTAGAGAGACAGGTAAGGAGCTATTAGACTTGATTGAAACCTTCCGGTTAAGTGCTTATTGCCCGACCACGACGCCAGTTAATGGTTAATAAGCTTATCCTCAATGACCATGGCCAACGTAAGCTAAATATACACCGAGCAGATCTAAATGTAGCAATGATTAGAGGGTGAGTTTTTTTTCCCTCTTCGATCTATCGGCTCCTGTATCTAAATACTGAATGGCATCTTTTTATTTATTTGAGATTTTAAGACGTTAGAAGTTCCTGGGATGGGGTACACAATGGCAGCAGCTTATACAACACGAATGGGATCTGGCGCATGATGAGCAACGTGTGGAGGAAGAAGATTTAGAGGAACCGAGGATGCAATCGTTGTTTAAATGTTTCAAATAAAAGATATGCCCTTTTTCAAAAAAGTAAAAGTGGTGCATATTCCAACCCTTGCATGATGACACCGATGCCCTTGTCAATGTGTGTCCAGGTGGAGGACATGGAGAAAAAACTGGACTTTCTGGTGGACATGCACATCCAACACATCGAGCACCTGCAGGTGGACTCGGCCGGTGCAGCCCACATGACCATGGAGCCTTGTAACCCCACTGGAGGCGACCCCCTCTGCGGCCCGGAAGCCAGAGACGCCCGTGGCTACGCCGAAATCCGCCGGGTCTTCTTAAACTACAGCGAAACCTGCCCGCACATGTCTTACCAGGTACCCGTGAGCAAGGTCATGCCTTACTATAGCCACCACAAGGAGCTTCGCGCTGCGGGGAGGGGAGGCGGTGGAGGAATGCTAGGGCTGGGGCTCCCTGGAGGAGGGTGCTTACCCCTGGAGCCTCACCACCTCCCGCCCCCGACCCACCGCCACCCCGGCCCCATCCCGACCTACACAGAGCGGCCTACTGTCCTCCCCATCAGCTCCCTGCAGGACTTCCAGATGGCTGGGCAGGGGGAGATGAACAGCCCCTGCATGGAGCTGCTCTCGGCAGGGCTGGGTAGGACCACGGGGCAGGGAGGAGACACTCCACTCTCCATGCTCTCAGTGAACCATGAGGAGCTGGAGCGTTCTCCCAGCGGATTCAGCATATCGGGTGAACGGGAGGGGGAGGGGGACTTCTCGATGGGGACTGCCGGAGAGGAAGGGGGAGGAGAACAGGCGAGGGAGAGACGCTACCTGGCAGAGGGGGAGACCGACACAGACTCGGACCCCTTTACACCCAGCGGGGGGCCTCTACCCCTGTCTTCCACGGGGGAGGGCTTTCCTGACACTGTGTGGCACACCCCTCCATGATCCCATCCAAGCCCTTACTGACTCCAACCCCAGATCTAACTTGACTGAAGGCGAGCCACCAGATCATGCCTGCAGATTCAAGTCAGTTTGGGGTAAAGCACTCGGTGAGAGTCAGAAACAGATCAGCAGTCTGAGCAAACCGGGGTAAAAAATCGGTTTACCTCAGTAGGGCTCGATGGACTTGGTATTGTCATCAACTCTCCCAAGTCCATTGACGCACACTCGACTCAGTGCCAGAGAAAAAACAGAGCCATCAAAGGAGCTCACACAGACAACAACACACTGTTTGTATAGCAAACAGACTTTGTACAGCGCACTCACTGCAGAAATTTAGCAAGGATGAGGAATATATCAACATTAATACAACTATATATATATATACACACCCAAAGCTTTATCGCTGAAAAGCAAACCGCACTGCATGTAATGCATGCAATTTTTAGAGGTAGACATTGCGAAGTTCAGATATCAGGTATAAGAAAGCAAGTTTGAATGGATACTTATAAATGCTATGCCATTTTGTAACACTTATTTTTTTATAAAATAAAATAAAAACATTTTCATTTTTTTTGCATGGTTTGCATGACGATGCAGTACTTAAGGATTGAGATGAATATTTTTAACCAAAAGTCACCGGTCTCATTGTTTTATACTAGTTGGTTATGGCTATGGGAGCTTAAACAACAGTGGCAAGTTGAAGATAAATAATTCCATGATGTTTGTTTAGTCAACACACTTTGTAGGAATTAAAAAATCTGTATCTTTTTATTTTTCAAGCTGTGTGCTTCACCATGAATCATTTTTGGAATTCAGTCTTAAACACTAAAACATAATTTTGTCACTTGTTTTTTGGAAGCACATCTTGTCTTTATGTCAAGCTTTCCTTCATTGCATCCAAAAAATAAAAATCTATAAAATAGGATTCACTGGCTCATATTCAGAATTGAAAGACATTAAAAGTAACTGATACAATGTAAATTAAACTGTTTGCCGATGGACATAGGTAATAAACTGGGACTACTGACACTTAAATTTGATCTAGGTCTGTATTCCCAAATGTATTTATCCCAGTCATAAAGTACTGTATATGAAGACAAATCTTGTTTGATAACAGCCATAACGCCCTTTAAGCAAGCTAAAAGGTCAAAAAAATAATAATAATACATTTTCAAAATAATTCTGAGAAACTAAATTGTTGACTGCATTTAATGTGGGTTCATATACAGGGTAGCCTAGTATCTAAAATGAATTGTTATGTATAAATAAATAAAGGTTCTAAGCACGTATGATAAATCTGGAGAGTTTGCATTAGGCCATCTCATTGTAGGAAGATGTTTTAAAGTATTTTATATGTCATCCGATCTTACAAACTTGATAAAATCATTAAAATGAGCAGATATTGGTCAAAGTAGCTTACTCCACGAACGGCATCGGTTATTGCGTAGCATGGCTTCAACATCTGCCACTTCATGTTGACAAGCCGTTGACTTTAAGACTTAAAGTATGAAATATACGAAGTATAACTTTTTTCATGACACATTCAATTGAATATACATAACTAAATTAGTCAACACAAACATGTAAGGATGATAGTTAGCATCGGCTATTTGTTAGCTATTTATCAGCATGCGTTGTTCGCAGATGTGTGAGTGTTTGAAGGAACATGAAGTTCACCATTAAGCGGTTACTCAGGAGCCATCAGTTTGAACTGTTTGGGCTTTCTGGAATAATCGTCTCCATTGTGCCTTCAACATGTAGTCGACATGCGCTTTCATCTTCCAGTCGAGGATTTGACGCAACCGACAGAAATGACCCAACATCTTTTGAGATTCTACAACATCCACATTCTATGCGGTTTTCTTTGTTTTGCTTTTTATTGCTGTCGATGTACAGTTACATAAGATCTTCATTGGAAAACGATTAGAATGGATTGCTTTGATTCAAAGGAATCGCTGTCATTTAACAAAAGCAGGTTTGATTTTGAGAAGGTAAACGAGTGTGATTGTTCATCATTTGTCCAACCACCAAAGAACGCTGTTTTTGTTTGAGCTCTCACGTAGAAAGGCACATTATAAAACTTCTTCCTTTTTTCTAAAGTCACCTTTTGTGAACATTCATCCCTGAGCTGAATTTATTTCTCCAGTCTCCCCCCATCCTCTTGCTTTTTATCATTTACCGTTTAAAATCATCAAGACTGACATTTAAAATCTGAAATATATCCTTTATCAAGTATTTGTACAGTAGCATGTCAGCTACGATCGATCCTTACGGATTTAGATTTGCACGGCAAATTACTGTTTAAACCTTTCGAAAATCTATATTCCCTTGGAGAATTTTCCATATACAATAAGAGGTCTTCCAAAATAAAAATGTTAAGAGGTAAATTCAATTCAGTTTGGAACGTCAGAGTGAATTGAGAGAATAATGTGAGTCTTCTATGTGTCTAAATTGTTTTGTGTTTAAGCCTTTGACATGCTGCAACCCTGAGAATATGCTTATAGACAAGCCCTCTTACTTTCTTAGTAGTTAATGCAATCCGCAAAGATTATTCAGTCGCGTAAACAACATACACAACAGTACTGTGTGTAAATAAATGTTCAAAAGCAATGGATCTTCTTTGGAACAATCTTTCTAGCAGTCTGTTTTGCCAACGTTTAAACCTATTATTTGACAATGAATGGCTGTTTGTGTTTATCATTCACATGGAAGTTATTAATTTCGAGATACTGATCAATGATTGGTTCATTGAAGAAGCCTTGTATCTGTATTTGGCAGGTGATAGAAGGTTTATGTGTTGATTTGCCAAAGTCACAGTCAGATTTTTCCGAGGTGGCTATTCCAGCATGGACAGGAAGTTGTGCTATCCAGTATCCGTCACCATGGCAACAGAGCCCACGGTCCACGTGAAACGATGTTAAATTACTCTAGCTCGTCTTCGTTCCCTCTGAACGGCCGACTCTCAACACAATGGCCTCCTCCTGCTAAGCCATAATCTGGCAGCCATGACCCCCAATATGCCCCCCCCCATACCCAATATCACAATGTACGTTTGAAATGGTAGTTGATTATGTCCATGTTTACTGTCTGACTCCAGCATGGGCGTTGGTATAGGGATGGAGGCTAGGTACTAGTCCCCACCAATATTTCAAGATCACAAAATTGTCCCAGCTGATATTTCAGCGAACTCCTTTGTGCTGCTAAGGCTAAAGGGTGGAGGGGATGTCCCCACCAAAGCTGAGACCAAACCTACATCCTTGGACTCAAGACATGTTCTGTGTCCAAGTGTTTCCAGTCAGAGAGAGAAGCAGTGCCAGCTGCCATGTCTTGGTTTATAGCTCAGATTTGGTTATTTCTATACTGTAAATGCACACTATGAAATGCACAGATGTACATCGGGAACAACCTGTAATTATGGACATACAACTGCAATGAATGATTTGTGCCTTGCCCTGTCATAGTATCCTTTACAGATCACTTGTTTTTGTTGCTTTGGTTCAAGTAGCTATTGAAAGTTTTTATTTATTTAAATTTTTTACAGTTGCATTCCAGACAAAACGTTTTGCTTAGCGGCACATGTTTATGATGAAACACAGACAATAAACGGCAGAATATAACCCAAAATTCAAAACTCATCTTGGAGCCTTTTTGTTTCTGACAGGCATGAACTACAATGACAGTTTTATGTAGCCAATTAGCAGAAACTTTATTGAGGCTAAAGTCTTTTCTTGTTTTATCTTCTTCCCATTCTATTACTTTATATAGTATTATGAAAACACAACTGGTAACTCCGTACTCCGTTCATCAGACTGAATATGTAACAATAGATTAATCTCAAATTCTTTTTTGTTTAATATCAATGTAAGGTAAAGTGTTACCTAACAACTTTACACTAGTGGCCTTCAGAGCTGTGTAACATTGCTTTCCTCATTCTAGTTTTCAGAAAATGTTATTTATATTCTGAACGACACCACTTTTAACATTTTGATTCGATGATATGATATGCAAATGGCTATTCTTACTTGATTTTTCTTATGTTGTTGTCTTTTCAATTGCACCTGTTAATAATAAAGAGATAAGAAAAATGAAATACGGTGGGGTTTCTGAGTTTCTGTGTGGCTGTCAGCATTATTATGTCAATAAGTGAAGTTGTGCCACCTCATTGTCTTAACTTTGTCAACTTTGTAACTAAACTTTGTCAACTTAACGTTGTCATGTAATGTTTCTGTGCGCCGACATAACAAGAACAGAGTTAACATTACAGCAACACGTTGAACAGTTAGGACCCCCAGCCCCCCCCCCCCAAAAAAAACAAAACAAACAGAAAATAGTGGTAAAGCTTAGGGTTAACTGTACAGAAAAGACTTGACAGATTGTTTTTTTTTAATCCACAGTCGAGTGTTTGTCCCAGGAGTAGTTTTTCCCAGGCCCTTGCCAGTGTTCCGAAGCCCCCAAGGCTTATTTCCCTTTGCCAATTACGGCTGTGTGCCCGTGAATATGAGTGCCCGTGCAACCGGAGTGCTCGCCATTCCCCCGTCATTAAAGCCTCCCTTTCACTTCGCTGCCGTCGGGTCTCAAATGACACGCCAGCAGCTTATTACAGCTATTTACACAGCCACCAGCCTAGGCCAATCGGACCGGGGCCAGTCGTCTCACGATGCCTACCTGCTGGGCTCCCAAACATGCCGTGCCCAGCTTCTGTGCTTGATGCACAGTCTCAGTAAGCTGCCAGTCTTCTATCAGGCTTCACCGTCCAGTGAATGGGAAAGAGGGTTTTCCCTGCGCCCACAGCTGCCTGTGTGACGCGGCGGAGTTTGATGTCGGTGGGGGAAAACGATTTGGTTGATTTCAGGCAAGGGATTAACAGAGGTAAGCTGTCTTGCTTTTTGAGACTGGCTTTAAGGTGGTGAATGAAGGGGTTAGAGTGGGGGTGAATGAAGGGGTTAGAGTGGGGGTGAATGAAGGGGTTAGAGTGGGGGGAATGAAGGGGTTAGAGTGGGGTGAATGAAGGGGTTAGAGTGGGGGTTTAGACTAGTTGGATAGACACATTGGCACATGATTTAGGACTTTTACATAGATTGTTTTTCTTGTGTCTGTTCAATTGTATTTTGAGAGAACTGTTTGATACTAGAATCTTTGAATGTGATGTTCCTTGATAGTGAGTTAAACACAGTTCTATATTTATATCAGTATTGCACTTAATACAAACTACATATTGAAAGTATATGGCTTTGGATTATTCATTTATTTTAATTTCGAGGGGCCTGATTGGAGTTAAGGACCTCTCCTGGTGACATCATTGTACAGTGGTAATTTGCCCTTAATATAAGTGAACCAATTAAGTGTATTTAGTTTATCCAGCTTGACGTCAGACAGCTTCATAACAGTGCTGTGTTGTTGTGGTAGGGTTCTCACATGCCATGGAAATCTTGTGGAAGTCAAGATATTGCTCAAGTCTGGGTCTCAGAATATGCGTGACAGTGGTTTTACTTCTACTCCTCTTCAACATAGGTAGGACATTCATTCCACAACTGCCTTTTCTCTGTGAATCTATATTTACATTTCAAGTGTATGTATGTATGTATGTATGTATGTATGTATGTATGTATGTATGTATGTATGTATGTATGTATGTATGTATGTATGTATGTAATCATGAACAATGCATCACTCTATGATGCAAACCATGCTGAAATTCAAATTCAACGTTTTTCTTTTGTAATTTCAGACGATATAATAATATATCTTTGAATACCCACGTCCTCTATGTTATTGTTACAATATTGCTGATTGTTGCTGTCTGTTCTGCTTCCTACTGTGATATAGTTGTAAGACATAAACCCAAAGAAGTCATGGCTAAAAGAGATGTCCTAGCATCAACAGGTACTTTGTCTTTATCCTGCATCAAAACAATCTATAACTAACTGATAGTTATATGTACAGATAATGATCATTTTCGATCATTCTTCATTACCTGCTACTGTTCATGAAGATGACGTTTTACATTTGTTTAAACTGTTTAAAAAATGTTTTTTATATAACCGTCGTTTTCTGCAGTAGCCATAATGGACACTTGTCCATTTTCATGATCTACAATGCATTCTCTTCCCTCAGAAATTTCAGCACAATATATTGATCCAGCAGCAATAGATCTTACCCCATTGGTCAATACATTAATTAATTCAACACAATCAGGTAAATTGGTCAAATGTATACATATATTTGTATCGATTACAGTCTCATCATTGTGAGATTGTGAGAAAAGGTAATGTACGTAGTTAAGTAAGTCCAAATAATTTAGCAGACATATTTGATAAAAGACGTGTTCTGATTACACTGGAAATGTACCATTTTAACTGTACAGACTATAGAATCTGATTCGCGTCATATTTGACGTATCCGTTTTGTTATTTGGCGTCACAAGTTGTCTCTTTTTTGTACCCGCAGGATCGCAACAGCTCTTTTCCCTGCTCAGTGTGACCTCACACAGTTCCCTGGCCCTTCATAAACTCACTCTGCTTGTCTACAACAGTAAATAAAATATCTCTGATCGTGTAGATGTATTACAGTAGGTATTATGCGTTGTATACATTATCTGGCATTGACCACGCTTCCTCCGACTGTCAAACATCTGGCCTTCTCATTTTGTATGGTACCACTACGCCCTCTTGTGGTGGATGAGGGAAGGGTACACTCAAGACCGGTGGTCTCTGTCGGTATAAGGGGGAAACAAGTTATATACATACCAAAACAAGTGTAAATGATACCTTCTAGCCAGAACGTTGGAAATATAAGCTATATCCTCACAAAATCAATTTCAAAATGTTGTATTAGTTGATCCGCTATGAAAAAACATGTAGCTAGTGTGGCTATATCCCGAGAAGACTGTAGGTAGCTAACTGCAGATGTATCTTGTTTCCAGGCTAGTTAACAGCGGCAATATGACAGGAAACTTAATATTTCGCAAAGGCATGCCAAATCTTGGGCAAGGAAATAAGTAATTGGAAGGGATGCACTACAAAATTAGCTAGGGTCGCTTTCGTTTTCAACATTTTGTCTAAAGCCAATATTATTTTTTACTTAACTCCAACATGAGCAAGGCCTACTATTATTGGATAACTACCTTTTTTTCTGTTTTATAGTTTCAAGTTTCCGAAGTTTCGAGAACAATATGTTTCCCAAGAGGTACTGTTATTGTGTAACTAACGAGACGAATGATTTAACAGGTGAGACAAAGTGTAAAAAATTATATGTCTGCCTCTCTGTCATTGTCTGGATGAGACGATCAAAACATGACAATTTCATCACTGTGAATATAGTTTATCACAAGGAAATATAGTTAGTTTTTCTTTTCCCGACAGGTTTTACAGCTATATTATTGGATGTCATGGGAAATTCCACAAGTTATCTACATGAGCTGTTTAAATCCAGCTCAATATTATCAGGTATAGTGGAAGATAAACTGGTTGGTTGTTCATATTTTTTAAACTTAGTTGTCTACGTGAGTTAAAAACTTTAATTGCTTTATGTGCACTTTATGCAGAGTCATAATTAAATAGGAAAAACAACAACATTCTTAATTATAGATTCTACGCTCTTCATTTGTTTATTTCAGTGAGCCAGAAAAATCATTCTGATTGCACATATATCTGTGTAATGGCTGGAAAAACAGGTTTGTCATAATTGTCTGAAACAGGTACATTAACCTATTAATAATCAGGCAGATTTTATTAAAGCTTTGTGATTAAACATGACACCTCAGAAATAGAACACTGCATCGCATTAACACATTCAAAGACATGTTGCCCTTGCGTAATCGTGTCTGCTTTATGTACACTTCATTACACTGACAAGGAGGAGGCTGAGGCTGGAGTCACTGCTAAATAAACGTGTTTCCTCAGATAAAGACCTGTCGAAACTGTGGGAGGTGGACTCCATCAGGCCACTGTTCAACCAGACCATAACAGAGGACAGCCACAGAGGTTAGTTTTGCAGACAGACAAACAGACAGGCAGACAGACAGACAGACAGACAGACGGGTGGGTGGGCGGGCGGGCGGGCGGGCAGGCAGGCAGGCGGGCGAACAGGCTTAAATTGAGGCAATCTTCATTCACACACACATAAATTAACCAGTAGTCATCTGAATTGAGTGTGGTTTCTCCTTTGGCAGCACAGCAGCAAGGTAAACTACACTGATATTAGAAGAGCGGCAGCCATTTTAAGAGAACAGAACAGCTCATTGGCTCTGTAGTGTAAATCTGGCTCTGACGTGTGGCTTCAAAACAGTAGCTTCAACTACTGTAGCTTGACAAGCTCTTTTTCACTCCCTCTGTCTCTCTCACTCTCTTTCTTGCTCTCTCTCTCTGTCTCTCTCTCTCTATGTCTCTCTCTCTCTCTCTTACTCTCTCTCTCTCTCTGTCCATTTCTTAAGTAGGTAACATCTCAGCTCATAAGATACCTATTGGTGAGTACAGAAGGTCAGCTGTTTCAATTTCTCAAAAACAAACCAATTTAAAAAAAATGTATTAAACTGTGACTCGCTTGCCACATTAGGTTGGCACCAACTGCCAACGAATGCAAGCCATATTTCCTTACCTGGGATGAGTGCTGTACTATCCAGCAGAGTCCAGCCCACTATACAAGGTGAGCTTTCTTGATCAAATTCTGCATTTAGTATTCAGTAACAGATTCGGTCACATATTTTAGCCACAATTATTTTGATATTTTTTTAAGAGGATCATGGTTACTAAAACATTTGAGGATAGTACAACCAGTAGTGCAGGAAGACTGCGGATAAATATTGAAGTTATAATAAAATAATGGTTTTCGTTGTGTTCAGCTACGTCCATAATTCAAGACCGG
Source organism: Plecoglossus altivelis (assembly GCA_036571765.1). Taxonomy (NCBI): domain Eukaryota; kingdom Metazoa; phylum Chordata; class Actinopteri; order Osmeriformes; family Plecoglossidae; genus Plecoglossus; species Plecoglossus altivelis. The sequence goes on from BROE01000001.1 coordinate 12,438,592, forward strand.
ACAACAACAGAAGCACCAACCACAACTGCATCTCAGATGACCACGTTTATTCCGGAAACTATCAGAGATTTGCCAACTGCAGCTCTGGAGACTGCAGAATCAAAACCACCCATTACAACTGCAGCCGGACCAACATCAACAACTGTCAGATCAACACCAGTCAGACTAACATCAACACCAGTCAGATCAACACCAGTCAGAACAACATCAACACCAGTCAGAACAACATCAACACCAGTCAGACTAACATCAACACCAGTCAGATCAACACCAGTCAGAACAACATCAACACCAGTCAGACCAACATCAACACCAGTCAGAACAACATCAACACCAGTCAGACCAACACAAACACCAGTCAGAACAACATCAACACCAGTCAGAACAACATCAACACCAGTCAGACCAACACAAACACCAGTCAGAGCAACATCAACACCAGTCAGACTGACATCAACACCAGTCAGACTAACATCAACACCAGTCAGATCAACACCAGTTAGACTAACACCAACACCAGTCAGACTAACACCAACACCAGTCAGACTAACATCAACACCAGTCAGACTAACATCAACACCAGTCAGAACAACATCAACACCAGTCAGACTAACATCAACACCAGTCAGACCAACACCAGTCAGAACACCATCAACAACAGTCAGAGCAACATCAACAACAGTCAGAACATCAACAACAGTCAGACTAACATCGACACCAGTCAGAACAACATCAACACCAGTCAGAACAACACTAGTCAGATCAACATCAACACCAGTCAGACCAACATCAACAACAGTCAGATCAACACCAGTCAGAACATCAACACCAGTCAGAACAACAACAACAGTCAGACTAACATCAACAACAGTCATACCAACATCAACACCAGTCAGATCAACACCAGTCAAATCAACACCAATCAGACAAACATCAACAACAGTCAGATCAACATCAACACAAGTCAGACTAACATCAACACCAGTCCAACCAGTTGCCTCAACCATGATCACAATGATTGCACCAACCACAGCTACAGACTCACCAACCACTTTCCCACCAACTACAGTCACTCTGCTGACAACTGCATCGGCTACAAGAACCACAATGACTCAACCCAGAACAACCCAAATCATCTCAACCACAGACTCACTCACCACTAACCTGGAAACCACAGCACCTGATCCAGCTACCACACTCGCCCAATCCTCCATAACAACAGTTCAACCTGCCACGACAACATCACAGCCCGCTGTAACAACAGCCTATCTCTCCATGGCAACACACCAACCTTTCAAAACAACAGTCCAACCTGCCATGACAACATCACAACCTGCCATAACAACAGCCCATCTCTCCATAACAACAGCCCCACTCCCCTTGACAACATCACCACCTGCTGTAACAACAGCCCAACTCTCCATGACAACACAGCAACTTTCCATGACAACAGCCCCATCAATCACGATAGCAGCTGAACCGACAACCACAACTATTACAATAACGAGACCACTTACAACCACAATCCCACTTTCAAGAACAACTCAAGCGAGCACAACCACAGAGTCAATATTTACAGCTCTATCAACCTCTAGCTCTCTTGCCACGAGCAGAACCAGAGACATCACCAGAGAACCTGTCACTGAGAAACCAGGTAAGATTTAGATTCACTTGTCAAATTCAAGACAGGGAAACGAAAAAATGTTGACAAACAAGAGGGAAAAGTAATTGGAATAGTGATAGAAACAAGAAGATATGAATGACAACTGAACTGTGCTGCGTTGTATTGAGGTTGGGAGTTCTGCCAATTCACCACTCACACCGTGACTGAATATATACCAGTAATCCTGAGCACTTTCCGCATTTACTGTATAACCAGTGCTTTAAACAGACAATCTTTGACCAAAATAGGACCATTTCAGATATAGTATTCAACTGGAGATGCATGCTTCTTCAAAGTGCATACGCTAAAATACCTAATGAGCTGTCCACCTTTTTCATCATCACACGTCCTGCTGTTCCTTTTGTAGTATACTACCAGGGAGCTCTTCTTTTGGCCCAGACAGACAATACTACTGTAATTCCATCAGATCAAGTTAAAAGCTATTTCTGGACGGACCACAGGCATTGACTCAGTCTGGGGGAAGGTGTGTTTGTGTGTCGGTGTGTGTCTGTATGTTGTGTGTGCGTGTGCGTGCGTGTGTGTGGATGCAGCCGAGTGTGGAGAGATAGTATCCATGGAAACGCAGACACAGCCGCTTCTCAAGAGACTACCTTTGTGGTCTTGGGCAGCAAAGGTTAAAAGCGAATTAAGGCCATACGTTCTGTGTTTATCAGTTCTCTATGAGATTACTGCGGCGTTGTGAAGGCTAAAGGGAAGGTCTCCCAGGTTCGTTTTCCAGCAGACACAGTTGGATCTCCGTGGGTCCAAGGCCAAAGACATGCTGGGTTCAGCTGCAGTGTTATACTGCAGTCATGGCTCCTACAAACAGGAGAGCGCGCTCGAAAATTGCCAAAGCAGAATTTAACATGACTCACAGCAGTGGTTTTGCTAAGCTCAACATTATTATCCAGCGATGGGTCTTTTTATACAGGAAGTTCCATTTCAGGTAATTACAAGTGTTTCCCATAACAAGATCTAACCTACCAAGTGATATTGTAAGCTTACAGTAGAGGATCTAATGTATCCTGATCGTGTATTTTGTGTGTGTGCTGACAGATTTGACCGTGTAAAAACAGAAGGACGATGATCTTACTTTTGACGTCCAACAAAGTAGAATGAGAGGACTGTCTTTTTCCCTCAGAGACTCCAAGTTCAGATACAAAACCCAGATTTTGCTTTATAAAACTAAAGGTTGCATTATCAGGTAGAAGTCCATTATCTTTTTCACAGTACCTACCTTACTCTTATCTAAGGTGTAGAGAAAGAAGAAACCACTAGGTGGCGATAGCTTTACATCATTTTTGTTGCACAGAAAAGAGAACACCAGCATCAAGGGATCTAGTAGTCTACTGCCAATGGCAATGCAAAAAAGATTTGGTGTTGAACACAATGTGCCAAAATAAGACATAGCAATATGTAGTATATAGTAGATTTATATTAGTTTCTGTTTTGGTTCCTATCAATTCATGCGTGAGCATATCTACTTGCGACTAATTGGACAATGATTCCTGTCTAATGCTCTATAGATCAGTTATCATTTCAAGTAGAATAACGTACAAGAGCCCTTCTCACTGATAATTGTGTGTTCTCCCTTAACGCATTAACTCCATTTTTCACTCCATCCACGCATTTACCGTGTAAAAAGGATGTAAAATCTCTGCTCTGGTTGCTCCCTTTGTGGAAGGGAGCTGCTGCTGTATGTTTACATGGTAATTGAGTGTCCGTGCCACCTGCTATGTAATGATTGTAATCAGGCAAGGTCTGCTGTGTGGCGATTCAGGGGAACGGGGGGGTAGGAGGGGAAGGGCGGGTGGGTGGAGGGTGAGTGGGGGGGGGGGGGTAGGGAGTTGGGACGGGGGGGGTAGAGGGGAACAGGGGGGTAGAGGGGAATGGGGGATAGGAGGGGAACGGGGGTAGGAGGGGAATAGGGGGGGTAGGAGGGGAACGGGGGGTGGAGGGGAATAGGAGGGGAACGGGGGGGTAGGAGGGGAATAGGGGGTAGGGGAACAGGGGGGTGTGTGGGGGGGGCAGATGGAGGCTGAGGTAAGAGTGGGGAGGCGTCCTGTTGAGTGAGCGTCAGACTGGATCAGAGAATACCCACGGCACAGAGAGGGAGCTGTAGCAGGTGGGCTTGAGCTCTGATGGGAAAATGTAGAAGGGGTGGATGGGCAGACTTTATTTGAAGATTAGTCGGAACTCATCTATATTCTGTGTGAAATGAATGTGGATTTTTGTTTGTTGCCTGATAGAAGCCTGAATGTGCCATTTTATATGTGACTGAAGAAAGGTTTTGCGAGGCTAAGATATTTCTCATTCAAAAGTGTGTATGGAGGGGGGAGGGGACAAAAAATCTCCAGAATTTTCATAATATAGATTGTAGCCTTGAGGGTGCAGCTAGCAATATCTTATTATAAAAACATCGACCTAGGTAACAGTGCCGGGCTGAGCGTAACATTGTCGTGAATTTCCAATACACTGTGGTATTTACGCACAACATACCGTGTCACTATGATACATGTGCGGAGATAGATGTTTAACATAATCATCCGGGAAATAGGCCCTGTTATCGTAAAAAAAAAAAAACTAAAGTCGACCTTTTCCCCTGACAGGTTGCCCGTGGAGACGACCCACGTTGCACCCCACAGGGGAGTGGACGGACGGTTCCCTCACCAGCCCGACTCCCACGACCACCGTCGGCGCCCACAAGCTGCAGCCCTGCGTCCTGGAGCTCTGCAAGTTCTTCTCTCAGTGCCTCTGCCGCTCCTACGGGTCCAAGACGAGGAAGACGAGGTCAGGGGAGATCGAGCAGGACCGTGTTTTACTACGGTACTTGGCTCCGATCAGGGGGCGTTGTTTTGTTTGGTCCTTTTAACCCTGATTCCACGTTTGGTCTCGCAGGTATTGCACCGACAGCCATCTGTGGTACGAGAAACACACGTTTGAAGTGTGCAGGCGTGTCAGAAGAGTGTCCTTCTCTAAAAGTAAGTGGTGATCTGAAGTCAATTCCCAAGCAGAGACAGTCAGGGGTAGAGAACTCCCTGATCTGATATGCTCATCCAGTGCCAAGTCAAAGCTATGTCATGCGTCAAAGAGTTGTCAATTTCTTCACGCTTGATGTGAAGAAGTGTATGTGAGTGCCATGATTCCATAATAAATCAACTTCAGAAGCGACAGAGAACAAGCGACACGCCAAAAAAACAGGATGTCTAATGACAAAGGACCAGATTTGGTAGAATACATTTGTCTCTCTGTAATGTGATGTTCAACTTTGAAAGAGTGAATCTCGCAGCTTTAAACTGTCTCACGCCAAAACCAGACACAATTAACAGCAGATCACAGAACTCTTCCCCTTCCCCCGTCTCTCTCCGTCTCTCTTTCTCCACCTTCTGTCTTTCTCTCTGTCTCCTCCTCTCTCTTCAAGATGCCTCTATTCATCAGGTCAAAATGGGGGCCTCATTAAAAGCACCGGCCCTCCAAAAGACACTGAGCTTTCTCATTGAAACGCGGCACTAATAGGCGCGCAGGTCAGCTCAGATCAGCCTCTCTGAGAGAGTTTGACAAGCAGCGCACGTCAGACCACCCGTGCCATGTTCAGACTCCATAAAGACAGATACGGCCGTGTGTCCTTCTCCACCGGCCGCAGTCATTAGCCCTTTCGGAGAGCGCTCTCTGGTGAGGGAACGTCGGCCATTTTGTGCCTTGACAAAGTGGGATGGCGATCGATTGACTGAGTGGTCCTCCACAGACCAACCCCCCCCTCCAACTAAATTATTTGTTCATTTGTTAATAGTTGAGGACTCATACAGTAACACTGACTTACAATTAACAATTGTAGTACTCTTTTTAAGGTTTTGAGGGAAATATAAAGAAATCATTAGTCTTGTGTGCCCATAAGGAAGCGTTAAGGGTTTCTATGTTCAGTAGGGTCCAATACATTCCTTCCACAAACGTTACACGAATAAACATGTCGAAAAATGTTATAAAACTAACAAGGAAATCTGAGTTTCTTTGAAAACAGCTCTTATACCTCCCTCCCCGACCACCTTCCCTTTCCCCGTCAGATTTGAAACAGAGGTGCCTTGCGAGGATGTGCAACAAACTGTGACCAGGCCGTCAGGAGAAAGAGAGATGAAGAGTGTAGCCAGACACAAAGACAAGGAGGGAAAAGGAAACCCTTCGAGCGCCTCTCTCTCACGGAGAGGGAAACCACGAGATCATCACTTCCTCTGTCTACACATTCTAATGGAACCTTCCTCTCAACATTGTATTCTAAATTCCAATAAACGTGTTTGTTTGATTGTCCCAGACATCTGTGAGAACTCCTCTGTGTAGTGGGGCTTTCGTTCACTCGGAATCTGTCGGATGAGCTTCATCCAAAGACTAAAGTCATGGCGATGGCGAACACGACTTCCTAAATGCACCTTTCACTGATCTGAATGGCACAGTATGCACCTTTAAAGGTCCTCTTCAGAAGACGTAGCAGATACGAGAGAGGGAACTTCTCTCAACGAGAAACGGTGCGTTTTGGGGAATAGATCACCAATGGAAGATCTTGACCGGTGTTCAAAAAGAATTCAATCTGACTCCAAACGAGCCTGTCATATGATGGCATGTCACAGCGACCCTAGGGTGTCAATCAGCGTTGCTTTGTAGTCTGTTATCAGGAAACAAGAGCAGAAGGGAATCCACTGACATTTTGGGGGGGGGGAAACATTTATCAGTAATCAGTCACAGCAGCATCGGGTCTTTGTTTTTCTTTGATCAGCTGCGCTGTAAGAGAGGATGCTGGGAAGGAATGAAAGAAATTAGACCACAATGTCACATGAATGTTATTTTCTTAAATAAGCTCACCCTGTCTCCGGCCCCAGCTTAAATACTGTTCATCTTGAAAAGTAACCTTTTCTAATGGCTGTGTTGTGACAGAAGATCTTTAATTTAATGTTTATTTCCACATAGTATCAGCAGTTCTTTAAAGGTCCAGTCAGGAATGTTATTCAGACCTATTCATTCTGTCTGAAATGTTTGCTTTAGCCAGACAGAGAAACCTTGGGTAAATAAATCAATTTCTCTATGGGGATATTTTCAAACTCTTTATGAAATTACCTGTTTGAAAAAAAAAGTCATTCTTTACATACTTCCAGCAATGCCTCCAATCTCCAACCTTCTCTCTCAAGTGGGTTGTGTTGAGCACCTGGTTTAGATAATAGCTCTTTGTTTGGTTTAGACCCTCAGAACCACACACAGGCAGCGTCTCATTGACTCTTCACTGTCTCAGAAGCCCATTGATATCACAGAGGGAGGTCTGCGGGAAGAAATAACACCAGGTCAACCTTAAGGTCAGACTTGCATCTCCCCAGAGACAGAAACCTGTCTGTAGGACCCTTGTCTACCTCTCCCTCCCCAACCTACAGTTCTGAGGTGACCCAAGTGAAGATAGCCCGGACAGGAAGTAGGCTACGATGCGCTCTTGTTCAGCCGATACCTGATATTCCTTCACGTAAGACTCTAAACAGCCTTTAAAATCAGCCCCTGGACACAGGAGCTTGTGTGGTCATGATAGAACAAAACAGAGGTAAAATGATTCTGGCTATCTATTAAGTCTTTGTGCACAGTGGTTATGGTCTATAGGAGGTCACATGGGCTACCAGACATCCTCTCAAACACGTTCCTGGTTGTTCAGGCTCGTTAAGAGAGGACGCCACTACAATATGGACCTTGGCGACAGTAGATTTAAGGTAAGACTTACTATGGGATAAGTAGTCATTAAATATGGTTCTGTAATGGCGTATACGTGGTCTGCAATAATTCCATGGCATGTTAGAGTCGCCAAGATAAATAACAAAGCGAGAACCAATTCAAGATAACTCTTGAAAATCCATCAAATCGTAACACACGCTTTTAAGGGAAGAAGAAAGATGCGCGAGCGGACATCGCAAGCCCTGCTTGCTTTCATGTGACCTCTTTTGATCTCAACAACCAGAGCCAGACCTGCTTTTGTACGCTGACACGAAGATGCAACAACTTCACAGCGTATTGACACCAAGCAATTGGAGAAGTGCACTCGCTCCTCGAAACAGCTCTAAAAAAATACGCGGCTTCTCGCACGGATCCGTTTTGAAAAGAAACCTTCAGCGACATGGCCGATATTAGCAATGTGGCGCCGGAGATGGAAGTGATTTGGCTCATATCAAAGGCACTGATCTCCCACTCACTGCTGTGGCTTGGAGAGAGCTGCCGTCTTATTCTTTCCAGGGGAGAAACGCGCTCGGGGCATGAATAACGTTAGTGACGCTTTCAATCTGCTACTTGGTGCTAAGCCAGCTAGTTGAGCGACAGGTGGGGAGATCTGTTTGAAGTTGTTAAAAAGAAACAGAAGCAGAGAGATGGTTTCCGGCCTAATTTAAAAGCTCTCTAATCAGCACCTAATGAGGGAGTTCAATATTAAAAGTGGAGAGAAAATAACAAATTTTAACGGCTTTTAATTTAAGGATATAAAAATAGTCCCGATGCCATGAATTCCTTTTGAAAATGCCCACTTAATTGTACGCTTTGATATGAGTCCGGAGTCATCTTCGCTCCACGACTGCGCTTCTAGCGAAGTAGTTGCATCCTTCAATGAAACCTTTTCCGATTTCTGTGTTAAACGTGTACCGTTTGTCGTGTTTTCTTTCACCGTTCTAGGTCGCAATCATGTTTCTCACATGGATTTTTATGTTATCTTCGCTTCCAACCAGTGAGTGTTCTATTGATCATCAGCTGTAGATTAGTACGTTGTTAAACATACACACATTTCTAGCTCGTAGTAGTTTGCGTAACAATATCAAGCATTATTTCAGTCTACAATGAGCCAGTCACATGTGTATCTGTTTGTGTGCAGCGATGTCTGGAAACTCCATATTCTGTCCAGTCAACAGTGAACTCAACACAGACGCCCTTCTTATTGGTAAGGCCAGCGTGGGTAAAACATGTCATTTTAAATGAGTAACAAATCCCTATGAACCAATCTGGCAGCACTAGTCAACAGGCCAGAAATACGTTTGTACAGTGTAAATCTGCTATAAATGTAAGCGCCATGACAGCTTGCGAAGCGAAGATGTTAATGGTGCAAACATAGACTTGGGTGACACCTGCTCCACATGACTTGACCTGGCAGTGTTGTCAACTTCGGAAAGCCAAATTATTTACTGACCCGAGGAAGTGACGGCGGAGACTTAACTGACTTTGACTGGGTGGGCTGACATTTGGGGTCGAACAGTCCACAGCCCTGTTGTTTTGATACCAGAGGTAACCCTGGCTGGGGCAAGGCTGACTCCCACGGAGAGCTGTGAACTTAATCATTTTCCGCTCCGCACGCCTCACTCTCACACTGAGACGACAGAGCGAGGCTTGGCCTATCTAAGATTAAATCTCTTTACCCGCCACCTGCTACAAACCAAATGGCTTTGCCAGAAGGGGGAAAAAAAGGAACCCTCTATTAAATTCTTCGTCCTATGTCAACAGTGTGTTTCAGGGGGGTTCTCCCAGTTGGAGTCATTCCTTTCACACGTACAGTTCATCTCTCTCTCTCTCTCTCTCTCTCTCTCTCTCCCTCTCTCTCTCTCCCCCTCTCTCTCTCCCTCTTTCTCTCTCTCTCTCCCTCTCTCTCTATCTCCCCCCCTCTCTCTTTTCCTGTCTCTCTCTCTCTCTCTCTCAAAAGATTGTCTTGGGGTGCGCTTCACATGGCTTCATGCTGTGCTTGATAATTTCCCTGGGCTCCTGAGGTTTGCTCTGAAGCTCAGGTGCGCCGCCCGTCTGTGCCCACGCCACATGGAGGATTACGGCTGCTCCTGCAGACACCTGGCAGTCGGAGACCCCGTAGACGCCATGGATGGGTAGCAGAGAACACACATACCAGTGCACTGACCGGGTTGAACATTCTAGAACAGTGTCTGTGGTGAACATTCTAGTACAATGTCTGTGGTGAAGATTCTAGTACAATGTCTGTGGTGAAGATTCTAGTACAGTGTCTGTGGTGAACATTCTAGAACAGTGCCTGTGGTGAACATTCTAGAACAATGCCTGTGGTGAATGTTATGGAACGGTGCCTGAACATTCTAGCACAACGCTTGTTTTTAAACCTCATAAACGTTCGATATCTTTAAATATTTACAGAACAGTAACTTTGTAAGATGGGCTTCATTATCAGTTTATTTTGAACCTCACTCCCCCTCCAGCTGTTGTCATGCACACAGAGCATGTTATCAGGCAGTGACGGCTAAATCATGCCGACAAGAACTGCTAACCTTCTCCGAGGACTTCACCTGTGCTGAGGAAAATATCACTTGTGGTAAAAAACAACAACAAAGAAAGCACATAAAATGTATTCCCAAAATATTCCTGTTCTCGCCATGCCAAAGTTTGCATGAATGTTCTTCCTGTTCAGATTCCTTTGGCTCATGCCAGCAGATGTTCTGTGAGTGCGACCAAGCTGCTATCGACTGTATGGCTCAAAGCTCCTATTCTGTCTCCATGAGAGGACTGTCAGAATCTTACTGCTCTGTTCGAAAACAAACAGGTAAAGTAAAAGTTAAAAGGTCACGTCAAACTGTCCCTTAGTGCCCCCCCCCCCAGGTGAGACAAAGGTGAGTCACAGATGAGTCATTACTCTTCTGTTTCTGTGTGTTTAAACAGTGTTGCTCAATAACGCCACGGACACAGGGGATGTCTTCATCCAAACAGGTGAGACCTTAATGAACACAGACGCCCTGGTGAACTAGGAGAGAAGAAAGCAGAAATAAAGTCCTGTGCGTCAATAGACCTGTCAATTTCAGTGCAGGTCACCCGGGTCCTATCTCTGGGGCACTGATTGGCCAGAAGTGCACAGATGACTCACACCTTGGTTGATCCGGTCAATTAAAAGGGATCTTTTGGGGGTTTGTGAAGCGCTGTGGTCGTGGCCCACACACAAACATACACAATCATCTACTGCTATTTTTTTCTCACAGGGCTGGTTTCTGTGACTAATCGGCAGCTTTTAAAATCCAGGGAGCTACTTTTGCTCAGTCGCAGGTGTTCTGTCTATGTGGCTGTAATAGTTAGCAGTATCTCTGCCAGACTGAACCATTTAAGAATGAGATGTTGAAAGTAAAGTTTGGGCTACGGGTCTCGATGTTATAATAATGTTATGATGCTTCCTGTTTCAGAACATTCCCTCCCAGAAAATGGGTCCATGACTAACTCTGGCACTCCGGATGGGAACTTCCTGTCTTCAAACTCTTCACACATAGAAGGAGGTAACAACCAAGTGTTTTATCCCCAATTAAGAGTAACTGTTCTTGGTTCAAACTCAGGATATGATCCCAGGCAACAACAATGCTCTGGAGAACTTACAGATATTTGTGAGTTTGCCGCTGTTGGTTATTTTTCATCACGCGTCTATGGGATTCTCCTAATTCACTACAGCAATATCAGAAGTAGTGTCAGTAGCCATTGGTTTGTACATGGTTACTGTAATGAATATGAACGTCTCATTCCTTCTCCAACAATGAGACGTGCACCAGCTAAGGAACACCTCCGTGGGTAATGACACTAATGCTTGTGACCAATTGACCTCATAGACGAACCTGGCAACCCACCCACCCATTGAAGGTTAAACTCTTAATTGCCCTCAGAATTGCTAACTCAAGACAAAAGTGCCCCAAGGACCAAACACATTGAGTTCAAATCATTATGGACTTAAAGTAAATGTATTTCCGTGACTGAAAAGTAATGGCAGCCAATCACATTTTATAATGGCGATTCATGCTGTAATTTGTGATAACTGGCATAAAGAGAGTTGATAATTCAGGTGCTTGTTATACAGTATGTGAACGTAGATTTTTTTAAATGGTCACATAGGGTTGGTTATAAATGAAAGGGGAATTTAACTGCAAACCCAGAGGTTTCTGGTTCAAATAAGCCTGTCGCTAGACGTTGGATGAAAATGTATGCTAAATGATTTCATTAACGCTACGTCGTGCTGTAAATAAACAAGAGAACGAGAGAGAAGGTCTAGTATGGGAGGCAAAAAGAGAAAGAACATTCTTCTTACCTCTCTACGGGCTTTAGCCTTGTAGGTAAACAAAACACCATCGTAGTCTTGAGGGTTTTTCTCTCAAAGTGGTTGCTAAGCAGCATGTACGGCCAGTATATTTAAGAGATGTGTACCATACCATGTTACATGTCACCATTTGGCAAATGTCAGTTGTTTCGGATAGAATTGGCTAAACGAATACACCATCTTATAGAAATGCCAGAAAAAAGTAAAGTCATAAAGTAAACACCAAGAATCTCACACAACATCGATAGTATAGCATCCTCTGTGCACATAGGGAAATATGTCAAAGTCTTCGCAGGATTAAAAAGACTCTTCATGTGTGTTTCCTTATAGACCTGTCACAGCTGGAAATGTGGAGTGACAGACTCCGTTCTCATCACATCCGTGTTATCTTCGCAGATGTAAATGTGACTTGGGCGACGTCCCTGAGAGACGAGGAGAACGACGAACATGTGACAGGGAACGCTCACTTAGCAAGAAACAGCTCAGGTGAACCTTGTGTTTTAACACCCAAATACTCCACACACCAACAAAAATATCTCGTTTTTAGTTTAGAAGCATTCTAATCATGCTATGTATTGTTTCAGCAAAGGCTAATACCAAGTCATTATTTCATTTGTTTTTTAAGACGAGTATATTCCAGAAGGACAGAATACTACCACTTTAGATGATTTGTCAACCCACCATTCACTGGTCTCCGCACCTGACGCTGTGGCAGTAGACACAACCACTGTAACCATACCAAGGGGGTCCTCAACTGAGACCAGTCTGGCATCGCAGCCTACAACACCATCAAGAACTACATCTCCCAGACAGGTGCCTGTGACTGCGGCTGAGGATGAGGAAGAAGAGAAGGAGGATGAGGAACAGGAAAGGCCGTTGTCACTGCCTCCAGTGGACTACGCTTTGGAAGGTAAGAGTTGTGGACTTTTGTGCGAACCCTGCAATTAGCAGAGTACAGTTCCATTCTATGAACTGAAACAGCACAAGAATAACCTTTCTCTCCAAACATGAATTATTTTTCAGCTGAGAAAACCATTTCGTCAACAAGGTCGTCAACTTCTGCTAAACCCGTACATACAACCAAAGCAACGACTACCACCACCACGACTACACCTACGCTTGCCCCTGACAGTTCACCTGAAGGAGAAGAGGAGGAGGAGGAAGAGAAGAAGGAAGAGAAGGAGAAGGGGAAGGAGGATGAGGAGGAGAGGAAGGAGGAGGAGGAGAAGGAGGAGGAGACAGAGGAGGAGGAGGAGACAGAGGAGGAGGAGACAGAGGAGGAGGAGGAGAAGGAGAAGGAGAGTGAGAATGAGGAGAATGAGGAGGTAGAAGAACAGGGAGAAAACCAACAAGGTAAACCAAAACCTCTCTTTCAATATCACCTCCAAAAGAAGACACAGGCTGTTTATGAGACGCATGAAAATCTCATCGCTGACTTATTAATATCCCACAGTCAAGGAATTCCTGACGAGTCCCACCACGACCACAAGATCTAGCACCACAGCGATCAAACCATCCACCTCAACCACAGGGACAACCGCTGTATCACAACCCTCAACCAGCAATGAGCCAGCCAAGCTAGAGAGGAAGACACTGCAGACCACCCAGCATGCACCTGGTCATCCAGCAGGTAGCGTAAACTACTCTTACATTGACAGTTACAAACTGAATGTAGCTGTTGTTGTATTGTGGGGATCCACAGAGTGGGATTCCGCTTATAAAACCAAAGTCCAGGCGTTGAAGGACATTCTCTTTTAAGATAAGTGAAACCGGTTGTTGTTTATAAGCAGTACTGAGTTTCCTAATATTTCTTAAGATATAATTTTGTTTTCTTTTCTGGGTTAAGAAAAAAATGTGAATGGAGTTTTTCCAGGAAGACCTACAGCTTCCCCAACCCCCACCAGAACTACCCTGCACCCATCTGGGCTGCAGGCTGGGGACACAGAGCTCGTTCTGGACACTCCACTTCCAGCTTCTGCTGATAAAACTCAAGGTCAGTCTTCATGTTTGACACCACTTGCTGTTCATTATACACTGTGCAACAATGCACAACCAATTCACAAATCCTTCACTCCTGTTGAAGTACATGTACTCATCTTTAAAAAGACTATTTTTCTCTCAAGTTAAAATATGGGCTCTGACATATATTTGAGTAAAAAGTAGCTATTGCTCCAACCTGGTTCAGTCACACTGGTAAACAACAACATAATAACAGTGTGGAACAACAAAATCCAGACACCTAGTTACAGAACTAATGAGATTTCAAACACATTTTCAACCATCATCCATCGCTGTCATCTTTCTGTCGGCGTGTGCCAGGGCGGGGAAGCGTTACCGCGGCAACGACGAGCCCACCGACCTCTGCGAGGCGTTCCGAAAATCCCAGCTCCAAGCCAATCAGAGCGACCGCCTACTCAGAGCTAACGCCCACAGTTCTGGAAGATTCCATCAAAGAACATTACAGAACACAAACAGTCCCTCCTTTGGGTTTCACAAGCAGTGGTTAGTAGAGCTGTGAATTAGCACTGAATTAGGTTCAGTTAAAACATGCAAATTCATACCAGGTGTGAATAGGTTTTGTACTGTGCTAAGATACTGTAACATACTGGAAGCCATAGATCTGGTGGTAATTGGAAACCACTTTGTATTTTTATTTCCATGGATAATTATAATATTTAACAAAAATATATAATAATTTTCATATATTTAGATTTTTCACATGATGAACTATGAGTTTCATATTGAAGGGCGCTTCTGTTTCAGGGGTAAGAAAGACTACCTCCAAAAATGACCAAACATCCTCAGCATCACAACCGCTGCTCTACCAGACGACCACCACAACACAGCCCAGGCCTCAAGTCCATGTGTCCTCTACAACACTGTCACACACAACCCCTGAAAACGCGTCAGGCGAGGAGGAGGAAGAGGAGGAAGAGGAGGAGGAAGAGGGGAAAAAAGACAAAGAACCCTGCGACGAAGAGGATCAGATTGACAGCTCTCAGGAGAATCACCCAGACGGTGGGAAAACTGTAAATGTTTGGTTTCACATCCAGATTCAACGTGTTCTTCCAACAGGGGAAAAAAGAACACACACACTTATTAACCTCATGGTAATGTTTATGTAAAGGATGGTAAGTTGGGATTCACACCTAAATTCAGACGTTCCTGTTGCCTTCACGTAATCACAACAGCCTTGCTTCCTCTCTTGATACAGTCAAAACGATAGCTGAGTGCAAAACTTACCACGTCATAGCATCACAATTGTCCTTTCAGTCCGAGAGTAATTTTTTCGTAAAGGAGGAGGAGGGGTGACACAAGATGTTTACCTAACACTCAATACCTGTCGTCTAAACTGAAGTTGTCGGTATGGTGTGACCTTTGACCTACGCTCCTTGTTTCCCAGGCAAGGGGAGAGTTCAGAAACGAGCTGTGCCTTTCTTCGCCTGGTCTCTCCTCGAATCCGTCGGCCTATCAGAAGCTCAGCTCCACGCTGACAGCAAAGGTAGCTGATTGGTTACTTCTGATCACTTGCAGTCCAGATCTGAAAAACTAAACCTGGTCTGTTGAAGTACCGCATCACCCTTTCATCATTTTACTTTTCATACTGAAAGTCATTAATGGATGATTGAAACGATTGAATCTAAAAATGGAAAAAAAAACAGTTTCAGAGCCTACTTACACATATACAAACTACTCTAAGACCAGGGGCCTGTACTACAGATCAAGATTCAGTGTCAACGAGGTAACTTCAAGTTCAACCTAATACAGAAACCACTGAGTTGAACCTGATGTTACCTCCTTAACACCAAATCTCGTTTCGTAATACAGACCCCTGCTTGAAAAGCCATTGCTGACATTCATGCACACGCATGCATATTTCATGTATATTTAACGAACACATGCTCATTAATAGACGGGCTTTGCGTGTTTGCGTGTGTCTGCGTGTGTTTAGAATGCAGTGGCTCTTTCACTCAGTATGCCAGCGATGGCCGCGCCCGCCTAGAGATGCCCGCTCTGGGGGAGATGCTGCGCTGCCTGACCAGCCGCTGTCCGCACGAGTACGAGATGTACGGCTGCTACTGCGGCCAAGAGGGCAAAGGTCAACCGTTGGACCAGCTTGACAGGTCAGCCTGAACAGAACGTGTTCATTTCCCCGTAAAATACAGGAAATGTATTCATCTGGGGTTAGGCCAGTGGGATTATGCATGGCTGAGTGGTGAAGAGATGGAGCTCTGGATCAGATAGATCCTAGATTCACATCTTCCTGCGTGCAATTTAAAGTCAAAGAATCTTCTGAATTAGCTTATTAATTAAGTTACTTGTTTCATTTAGTTTGACTAATTCATCTTAGAGTGCTTGACCAGTTACATCTTTTTATATTTATGTAACTCCAGAGCAATAACAAGGTCATTTCAAATGCTTATATTAATTGATCCATTGAATCTTTTCTTCCTTATCCTTCCTCAGGTGCTGTTTCTTCCATCGTTGCTGTCTGCTTCAGATCAGGACCATGGGTTGTAAGAGAGACAGGAAGCTCAACGCGGCCATTTCCTGTGAGAATCGGAAACCTCGCTGTGAGTTGATTTGAAATCCGGCAAGGAGCCCAACGCATGCAAACCAATAGGGCCATAAACCATGTTAGATTATACCTTTCTGGACTCTGGTGGATAAAAAAGACAGTTTGTGAATAAAGCACCTTATCTCTGTCTTAGGATATTTTCAAAATATTTATTCAGGATCACCCCTCCCCCCCCTTCCCTCCCTAAGACGGTTGAGCCCTAGAAACGCCCTTTAACTTAACCTTTCCTTTAAGCCTTCCCCCAGTGATATTAATGCATCATTTATGACCCGTGTCTCCTAGGCCAGGGGGTCAGTGTGTGCGACAAGCTGCAGTGTGTCTGCGACAGGACCAGTGCGGAATGCATGGCGGCGGCCCAGTTCAACCACAGCCTCCCATCTCCCCACTGCCAGGGTCCCAGGCCCCCGTGCCAACGAGCCAGTAAGCCCCCCAAGCCCCAGCTCCCGCCAGCCAGGTCTAGCGAGGAGAGCGAGGAGCAGGCGGGAGGGGGGTCACACAAGGGTGGCGGAGGGCAGGACTTGAGGCCGGGGAGTGAAACACACACCCAGACTTCACTCCACAGGTAAGATGACCATGGTTAGTCGATATTATACACACACCCAGACTTAACTCCACAGGTAAGATGACCATGGTTATTCGATATTATACACACACACCCAGACTTAACTCCACAGGTAAGATGACCATGGTTAGTCAATATTATAGCTTATTCATTTTTAATCAAGGTTACTGTTCTGTATATACACACCATTGGTGCAATGACTCGCCATTAAGATACCTTGAGGTGAAAATGCTTCTTTTAATGTAATGATTTTACCCCAAATCAACTCTCATCATTTGACCTCCAGTGGACAAAGCTTGGAGGGAAGCAACGAGCCTAAAGACCACAGCGTTTCCAGCGGCCCCCCGAAACCAACCGCCTCCAGCGAAGAGGCCTTGGAGATGGGGATGGATCGACCTCAACTGGGGGGACAAAGACCACAGAGCGTGGTCCATCCTCACAACCCTAGACCTAGCAGACCAGGCACGGTTCATGTTCACGGGAAGCCGGCAGGGACAGGGGTGAAGGAGGAGGAGGAAGAGGAGGAGGAGGGAGATGAAGAAGAAGAAGGTGGAGAGCCGGAAGAGGAGGAGGGAGGAGAGGAGGAGGGAGAGGAGGAGGGAGAGGAGGAGGGAGAGGAGGAGGAGGAAGGAAATTAATGGCGTACACACTGATCAGGTTAATTTGTCTAAAATGTCTCAGGGAAGGACTTTCTCTTGTGCATTGTCCTTGCTGTTGTAAGTGCAGATGAGCATAAGGAGGTGATCTGAAAGGCTTGTATTTGCTTCATTAAAATCATTTTTTTTCGGTGTAGGACCTTGGGGAGGTAACCTAAGACCAATGATTCAAGTGCTTTTGTAAACAAAAACAAATATATTTTGGGGGGATACATTTAACAAAGATGTCCAAATGTTTAATGAGGAACATAAAGTTCTCCCACTTTAGATGTAATTTTTAGTTGAGAACTTCTTAAACTTGTTTAAAATAAAATCTTAAAAACCTTTGAACAAAAATCCCAATATACTCACATGGTTTGATAGAAACAATTTATTGTATCGTGTGTATATTTCTCATACAATGATCTCTATGCACATGTGATATGTGATGACTGAATAAATGATCCGTCATAGTGGTTAAAACCAACAGTAAGCAGTTTGAATCAAGCGAAGCTTCCATGAGCAGTTTGAATCAAGCGAAGCATCAGTGGTTTTCAATTACATTGCAAAAGATCATGAACTAGAACGACTTCATGTCTTCATTGTGATTGCTAAACAACGACATCAGATCAGGCACAAATCCCTTTTGAATCACAAAATATGAGCACGAGACTGATGGCCTAACTCCATAATGCTGTGGTTCCCTAAATGGAAAAACCCCCTAGCCCTAACTCTAACATGAAAAATGGAACATGAACCTGTACTGATGACATGGATGATTACCCACTATACCATATTGATAAAGACGGCATCAAATGAATGAAACAAAATCTCTCCAAGTACTGAGTACATAACATTAAATGTGCAAACAAATGCCAACATGAAGACATTATTAAGAAGTTTACTATTGCAATTGCAATTTGGGTGTGCACCCTCTCACGAAACATTATTTTTTTTATAGATAATTTGTTATACAGAACAGATATGTAGTCACTTACTACCCTCTCACCAAAAAAAATCAGTGTCATGATTTTTAGAAATGTTTTTGCAGATCATCTTCAATGAATAAAACAAAGGTCCTGTGACCTGATATAACTAAACAAAGAAGTGATAAGTTCGACCTGTGTGGTCTATTATTTTTTTGTCTCCACCCTAACAACCATATAATCATTATACCACAGTGCTGATTGTGAAGAATACAGCATTTTACCTGACTACGTTGCGTAGGAGAACCTATTTCTGGAGGTATCTGACTTCAAGTGCATTTCATCCCACAACCCCTATCATTGTGTTGTCCCATCCCAATTATAAATAAAAACCTGAATGGTTGACAGCTACAGACAGCTAACAGGCTTATTACGTCTGTCGGGATACAAAGTTCCACCCACCGTAGGGGAATAAAATGAGGTGATACAATACTGTGGCGTTTCCAACTCCAGCCTATACAAACAATGTCCTTTGATGAGACAAACCCTCCCCCAACCTCCAGAAACACAGGACTCCCTCACAACTGGTAGACAGGAACACACAGCTTCTAAACTCTTAATCTCTATCAGGCATCATGCCAACAATAGAATGCATATCTAGGCTATAAAAATATATATGATATGATTGGCTTTGATGACTGTTTCAGAGAGTACATGATACTGTATGGCCTAAAACAACCCAAGTGCCATTTCCCTATAGTTCACCCTCCACATAGAGACTGTTGCTATGTGACCAGTCAATCTATACAATGCATCTATACACATCACTTGTCCTTAAGGGAAGACATCCCATAATCAACCACATGTTAAAATATATGATCTGACCAAAGCAATGTGGATATCGTACATATAACAGGCATTCAATATGAATTTAGACACACATATGTACTGAGTGGTTTTCTATATCAGAATAATGTGAATTGCGTGGACAAATACAACTTCTAGTCAGACTCTATAGATTTCCTTTGCTGCTACTCAGAAACACTATCAGACTGAACTCTTACCAGTCACCATCATCACCAGGGTAACACACTTGCCCTTCTGATCATCCTCAAACATCCCAACACCACCATGAAAACACACAAATTCCCCAGAGTTATTCGCCATCCCATAATAATAACAACAACAAAGAGCCGTCGGAACATTCCAGAACCTTCACTTGATTCCAAACCCTTAACTGCACCCATCTACAAAAGAACACAAACATGCTTCCTGGCCTCAT
The DNA here is from genome assembly GCA_036571765.1 of Plecoglossus altivelis. Taxonomy (NCBI): domain Eukaryota; kingdom Metazoa; phylum Chordata; class Actinopteri; order Osmeriformes; family Plecoglossidae; genus Plecoglossus; species Plecoglossus altivelis. Next base: position 12,458,317 of record BROE01000001.1, read on the forward strand.
GTTATGTTTGTTTTCAGAATAAACTGCCCCTAAAGGCATTACTGCGAACACAAACACATCATACATACTGAACTAAACCATGCCTAAGTCCTCTGTGATTGGTCTAACCAGTTTGCATTGTTTATCAGAGAACACAAGACTGTAGCCACTTTCGACAACATCAAACGACAGAGTCTTAATACACGGCACACAAGGCTATATAAACCACCCAGCAAACTAAAGGCAGGGCCCAGAAGAGCCAGCTAACACCAACCCACATTCGACGCTGCAAACATAGATGCGTATCTGTGTTATTAAATGGCTCAGTGGTGTCGACGCTGCTTGCGAAAGATGAGCCTTTAGGTTGGGTTAGAAAACGTGGCGGTGGATTTCTTTGGCGATGGAAGTGTTTTGGTACTCTAGATAGCAGACGGTGCTAATGCAAATGTAGCCTCGATGATATTGTGAGTCGATAATGTGGTCTACGAAGCCTCAATATTGTGCATGTTCTCTCAATCCCCCCCCAGAAAACACACCAAATTACATTCCAACAGACAAAAAAATCACAACATATTCCACAGGAAACCAGAGCTTTGAAGCTTAAAAGCAACAATCACACTCAACAGCTCACGTTGTATACAAATGACACTATGGCCAACAGCAATAAGCATATCACTTATGATAAGTACAAATCTGATGACATCAAAGTGCAGATACAGCAAAATACCGGGGCGACAAATGTAAGATGTGTGTGCCTCTGAAGTATAAGCTGTTCATATTTGAAACCCCCCTCCCAGCACTTCTCTTTAAAATCTCATACAAGAATATACTGTAGAATAAACTATGCAAATATGTAGCTGTCTACATCTGACTGTTGTGCTTGATGGTTCATGCTGGTTTTCAGTGTCTAGAGTGGGATAAATGTGTGAATACAATACTCCACAGTACTCAATACTCCACAGTATTCAATACTCCACAGTACTCAATACTCCATTTGATTCTTTTTTACTGTAAGTTGTCCTGCTGTTAGGTGTTTCGTGTTTAAACTGGACTGACATGGCTTGTAAGCTGTGGTACAGCGCAGTGTAAATATGTACAGTACGAAAGCTCTGCACCATTTCACTTTTCACACTGCTATCATGCACAATGCTTGACAGATCATTGTTCTAGTCATTGTTCTGGTATGAGAAGTCATGCTGTAAAAAAAACAACAAAAAAAACCCTTCTGAAGCAGCTTTCAAAAAGACAAAAAAAATTTCTAATGGAGCTATTCTACAGTGCCGTGTGGAACAAACTTCTGACAGGAGGAGGACTCTTCAAAGCTATTAGCTTAGTGCCGAACCACAAAAGTGCTCTAAAACAGACAGGCAGAAAAGGTAATCTGGTGGAAAAACAGAAATAAGATGTACAACATTTGAACTGGAGTTGAACTCGAAGCTGAAACCAGCAACCCATTAACTACTTGAAATGACCCTTTATTTTCCCAACCTACTGCAGACGGCTGCACTTCCTTAATACACCCCGCCCCCCCGTAGTACACAGTGAAAGTCATCAAACTGAATAACAGAAATATTTTTGAAGGAATGTTACAAAGACCATGTAATAAGATCACAACGATTTTCTTTTAAATCTTTTAAAACTGGCTTTTTCCTCAAGTGCCAGGCGAAGGGTTTCTTGCTGACGTGTGGAGCTAACATTAGTTAGCTATGCTAACAGTAGTTAGATATACTAACAGTAGTTAGCTATGCTAACAGTGGTTAGATATACTAAAAGTAGTTAGCTATGCTAACAGTAGTTAGATACGCTAACAGTAGTTAGCTATGCTAACATTAGTACCTCTGGTTTAGGGTTTCTTTTATGCTCACGGATAGTGTTTTTTTTGTCCTTTGGTGTGGATTTGACCAGGTTTCTAGATCAACCTGGGTTGAAGTAAGTGCTCTAGAAGTATCTCAGACAGCCTCCCTACACAGCTGTCTCACCGGCAAAGCTAACCTGCACTTCTAACATCAATAATATAATAATCTAGTTTGTTTGCCCCTGCCCAGAGGCTAAAATTGATTCCTTCTAATCAGCCAATGCTAAGAAGCTAATTGATCGCATGTGAGCTAATCCAGCCTTTTGGGGAGTTGTGGAAAAAAGAAAACACAGTCGCCTTAGTGCTTCTGTGACACAGATCCACTCCGGTGGTGGGCAATAGTACTCTCAGCCTGTTTGTTACAGAGAAATGGGAAGTACTGTTTTTAGGCAGTGGTTGGGAACATACGGTGTTTGAAGGGTTTAAATCCGAGGCGTCGTTTTGTTCTAATAGACGCACAAGTCTGGAAATTTCATCTCGTAGACCGGTACAGACTGGTTCTGGGCGTGGCCGGCAGAGATGGTCACCACTCCTGATGGACTGGGGGGAGGTCTGTGGGTAGACACAGGAAGGAGAGAGAAACAGAGGAAACGAGTGATTTACGGAAGCTCAGGAAGAACCAGAGTAAGGAGGGGTGTCGTGAGAAACCCAGACGTTTTTATGAGAAAGAAAAACTCTTCTTTATCGAACCACATGCATTACAGATGACGGCGCCATAAAAAATGGAAGAAGATCAATTTACCTAATTGTGAGCTCGAAGATTTGTGCCAGCCTGTCGTGCAACATGTTGGCCTGCGGACAGAGAATTGAAAAGTCACTTCGAGTGCACGAGCTACTTAAAAACGGCAAGACAACATCTATAGGAAAACGTTGTTATTCATACAGGGGTATTGACTTGTGCTTTGGGGGCTTGCGTGGTGACTTGTCGATTTTCAATGATAAAAGACTGTGGTAGGTCAACATCTTGGAAGCTGACATTTTCAAGCTTTAGCGATTTCCAATCTTTAATAATCCAGTACACTCTGTCCTTGTATTATCTGTAAATTCACACTTTTTGTGAACCCTTAACGTGTGAATGGTGTTTTTCACATGAATCTGGTTGCGATGCTACGCAGGTGTGGTTTTACATACATCCATGTGTGGATTTGATAGTCTAAGGCAGTGCTTCCTTGAGGACCAGGGTTGGGAAGCACTTGTCTAAGGAACCAAACGCCTTTCGCTTTCACCTTGGACTCGCAGTGAGCCGCAATCTCCTCAAACGGAGCCTTCTGGAATTTCTCCATCACCTGTCGCCTTTTCTCCTTCTCTTGCTCTTCCAATCCTGTGGTGTCTAGAATGACAGGATACAAAAATCACTTCCTAAAAGTTTGGGCGAATAAAGACTGAACAAAAGTTTTTTATGGCCAATTCTTTAAAAGAAAACGAAAATTTTGATGATGATGATGATGATGATAATGGCTAAAACTAAGGAAAATGATTTGTTCAATCCACTTTAGGCATCTTAAGCTATTTTTGGCAGTTATTTTACAGTTTATGGTGTGTAATTAACGATGTCAATTACATTATTCTTTGCAAGCAATATAATTTCCCAAGTGATACAGTGCATCTTCAATTATACTTTTAAAAGTAAATTAAAAGTACGTTTTTTTGTTGAAGCTAATAGGTTTTAAATCAAATCAAAACAAATTTGCATGGCGCTTTTTACAAGCCGCAAGACACAGAGGGCTTTGCGTACACCCAGAGAACAGCCCTCCTTGCCAACATACCAATGGCTTTCTTCAAGGTCTCAAAGGTGATCTCCTCAGCCAGTTCAGACTGTTGGAAGAAAAACAGGATTGGAAATGATCGTCCCAGACAACAACCTCTGGCAATGTGAAACACTGTTAAAGTGCGCGCGCGTAAATATAGCTGTCACCCTGAAATAAAAATATCATAGCTCTGTGTGTATTCCAACCCCCTTCAGAAGGTTTCATTTCATTATATATATTTATTTTAGCTGGAAATGTGCATTTAGCTAAAAACTGTCAGATGAAGATTTCATCGGCGATGACAGTTTGACACGAAAAGCTGTCTCAGTTGGAGCTTGGGGCTATGACAGTAAATTACAATACTTCCCCTTGAGCAAATCTAGATGGGCTCATTTCTTATTCAGCCTAAAAAAGGCGCTAATGTGTATGAATCAAGGGTTCTTGGCTCTGATGTATCTAGAGTGTAAAGAGAAATGCTGCAGGATATATCACGTTATAAGAAGAAAGATACAAAATTAGCCTACCATGTTAAATGACTTAATGAGGGTATATGGCTAGATTGTTGTACAGCACCCTAATACAGGGACCTTTTTAACCAACATTCCAGCTTCAAAGACATCCATTCCCTCAAGCAATTTATGTCAGAGACCTACTTTCCATTTCAAAATATCAGAAATCCAATATCCTTGAACCAATCTCTAAAATCACACTTTGCAGATATCAATCTGAAATGACTTCCTGTTCAGACACACCTTGTCTGGGAGACTGTTGGAGAGGATGTCCACTTGTAGAGAGATGGTGTCGACAAAACTCTTTCTCCTGGTGAGTCGTTCTTCATCTGCCCACAGGAAAACGTTTTAGAGAACTACACAGTTGCACGTGTGCCAGTAAGGTACAGAACGTCTCATTTCTCAAGTCCCCAAAAACACCTCGTGAATATCGTGCTCGAAAACAGACAGCTGTCTGTTTAAAACATGACAACAAATATGACAACGTTGGATTAAATGACTGTAATAAGTCATATAGTACCATCTTGTGTATAACTTTCTCTGCTGAACAGCACCTGCTTATGTTCGTAACAGAGGTCATAGTGAGTCACCACGAGTCCTGCCATGTTTTCCTCAAACAAACTTTAAACAAGTATGACGAATCAGAGCAGAAAATATGCGCATGCGACTGTGCAATTATAGACATAAGACGGAAGCGGGAGTTATACTTGGGTACTGACTTGCATCGTGAAATGCCTAATGACGCAGGTAACTCATTTCAAATATCAAAAGAACACACTTTCCTGCCAATCTCCGTCACAGCCGAGGAAAAAACGGGTCCAACCGACATAGAATCATCTTATGAAACAAGACTGGATCTATGCCGACACTGCCCCGGACTCCTACACTGCTGTCGATAAAAAACCCTCACCCCCCCCCCCCCGCCGCCGTAAAAACAACAACTCTAAAAGCTCCAAGAACATGTTGGTGTCGACATCCCTGCGGTGTGTGTAAATGTGCCCAGCAGGAAGACCGAGTCGACAGCCTAGGCCCAAAACCTCCCCTTCACCACCTGGTGGTGTCTGGCTTTGGCTCTGCGGGAGCATGGAAGTCACTCAACACAGGGAACGCCAGGGAGGAGTTCTGCCCGGTGACGGATTATTTTCCCTGAAATCTGGGATTTCATTGGCTGACATTGACAGAGGACAGCTCTGCCATATCTGTGCAGAAAACCAGTTTCATATGAACTTATGCGTGTATGGATGTGTAAACCCAGTATAAAGAGGTGGGATATGTTTGTTTTGAGGAGGCTGTTGTTCATTCAAAGCTTTCTTTTCTTCTGCAGGAATGACCTGAGCCTTGAGAGACTCACACTGTGGTAAAAAACGCCTTCATAAAAAGCCAACTGTGCACGTCAACAGACAAGACTAACGTGCCAACTGAATTGATGCCAACAATTTAACGCAAATGAGTATTATTTTTTCTTGCGATTTTTTAAGGGAAACACAATTAAATATCCATGCTCTTTAATCAGGTCAATTCCAATCACTTACAGACCAAAATGACTTAGTCGTGATGCACTAGGAGCTACTGTAGTACCAGTTGAACAAACACAACATGGAATTCTACCAACCACAGCACGGACAGTTCCTTTCCTACAAACACCTGAGACTTGTACTCACCGTAAACCCCGTCCAAATTGAAGCACCACAGTTGCAAATTGTTACTCGGCAGAAGTATAAAAGACTCATAACCGACACTGAAGGTCGTCTACAAAGCTACTATGATGTTCCTAAGGCCTAGGTTGTATGTAGGTGGACGTAACCAAGAAGAGTGGGACCTCCCACTATAAAGGGTCAAAGGTCAACTGAGGGCTCTGGTGCTAGATGGGTTGGACATCTACAGACGAGAGTTCTCCATCTTTGGCACTGGGTATGCACTGTGTCACTGGCTCTCAGGTTGAATTTCATTCCCAAAACACTGAGGACGACTTGGTCCCAGAATTGAATTTGGACGTTTTCTTTTCCTTGAGAAAACTACCACCGCATTATCAGTGGTTGGTAAACCAGAGCAGACACAAGCCTATAGTGCAACACCCACACGCCCCCTGTGGAGAACCAAGATGCTGAAGGGATAGTGTCTTTAACTGAGGTCCTCTACTTGGTCTTACTGACTGTACCTCTTGAAGTCTGTCTGCACCTGTGAAGGATCTTTCCGACTGTGTACAAAACTGATGCCGACGGCCAGCGTGGAGGACAAACACACCAAGATGATTTGCTCAAAGACAGTCAAGTTAAGAAATGTTTTGTACCCATTTAAGACTATCCCTGGAACCCTTTATCAATATCCTAATTTCAACCCAAACACTAGTTCTGCAAAGTTCAGGGAAAGTTGGATGATATCTGATCAAAATAAAGTTTTGACTCCCCTCAAGTATTAAGCTCTAGAGGCCAAATGTCAACTTTCGATTTGTGGAATCTTTAGGGGGGCAATTTAGCTGTGTTGCTGTTGCCACGCTTACCTGTGACCTGAGGCACGTATGGGATGGTAAGACGCTCCGCACTGTAGCCTGGTGCTGCCAGACACTCAGCCAGGTCAGCTGTCTGGAAGTACAGCGCTCGCTCCTCCTTCTCCAGAGAGTTGGGCAACCTAGGGAGGAGGGTCGAGGCCAGAACATGAGATGGAAGTGATCTCACCGAGAGGAATACAATGTCTACAATGATACAAACGAACCGTCCAAGGTCCAGTTATTGGGTCAGTTGCAAAGTTAGAGGACTTTTAAGTTTGCAACAGGCAGTAGAACTCAGGACAAAGTTATTTTTAAACATTTCTTTCGGCAACGCAGACGCTTGGTGATTTGGTTCAGCTCTCTGCCGAGAAACCCAACTGAGACTCTGTCTCGACATTGGAGACAGAACTATGGTTAATTGCAATGTTCCACTGAGGCTTTTGAGCACAATAGATAGCAGGTACTGACATTTAGGTACAGAACAGACTTTAGCTCATTCCAAAGCAGGATTTGAAAAAGCAGCTGTTAAGCCTCGTGGAAACACAAATATCGCCCGAAGAATGATTTCTTTACGTCATCCTTCAGTGATTACCAGGGACTCTTAAATAATGTAAATTGCCAACGGTAATAACACTGGCAGTTAGAGAACACATCCAAAGTCTTATTATTCATTGTGAACTGTTGAATTCAAAGTTTTGGCTATTGTACTGCTCGGAGCTTGGAATGGATCTAAGGAATTAAACCCTGCTGACTCCTTGTATTCTCCTCCAAAGTCTTTTCTTGTTCAACATACTTAATCTCCAGGGAATAAACTGGTTAAATGGAAAGTTTGAGGACAAAAAAGAAGGATTCAGACAAAAGCCTCTCTTGACCATGAATCAAATTGAAGTCCAGAAAAATCCGCTTGTCTATAAGCACAGAGTGAGAAGAGGTTTAGAGGGTTTACTATTAATGTCATCAGATCGTCTGGTGACAACATTCAACGGCTGACAGCTCCAGGTTCAGTAGCTGAGCAGCGAGATGTCACCAGACAACAAGAGATATAAGGATTTATACAGATTAAGATTTACGATCAAATTTGTCCTCATTTTTTTCCCCAAATAAAAAAAACGTTGGTCCTGATTTAGCTGCCAGGATGTCAGCTCTGTTTGTTTTTGTTGCTGTCTCATTCCTGAAAATAATCACCAAGGTTACACAGACTGCCTTAGAGTTATTTTGTGTCAGAATATTTTTCAAATCTTGTACTAAGAAGATACAAACTGTTTAGGGGGTCTATGAAACTGGTCTAGAAACGTTATTAATGCAGCGTACAGAGCAAAGCATTTCAAAGCTCTTTCAAATACTTGGACGTCAACCTTCAGGTTCACATATTTATTCAAGTTGGCGACTGCGAAACGTTTTCAAAGGGGATCCAGAATGTTGGACAGGGCAGAACCAGCCACAATTTGCATCTGGCAAACGTTCATTAACAAGCTGAGGACAAGGGAGCTGGTTTGGATACTCTCGGCTCTCCAAAATCCAACATCACTTGGCCATACAACTGAATCCAATTATGGAGCTAAAGTTCGGGGAAAGGCCTCTTCTGAGGGGAGACGCAGAGGGTGAGTCACGGTTTGAAAAGCCGGTCGGAACCAGAACTCACAGCTAATGCGTTTCATCTGACACGCCTCTGTGTCAGAAACGGGCCAAGGGCAAAGGCAGCAGGTGCTACTGATGACTAGCTGCCATCTGGAAGAACCAGAGGAGCTACTGTCATTGCCATGAGCAGAGTAATGCTAAAGCTTGTTTCGTTCAAAACACATTTAACAGTGCTGTTGTTCTGAAGTACAATAACGGGTGTGAAACTACTAAATACAGAAACTACATTGATCAGATCCAGTCGTGGTCGTGTTTGACCAAGGGCTCTTGCTGTCTGTTCAGGATCACTGCAGTCATGGGTGCTGAATGTATCTACCTCTAAGCAATGACCCATAACTGCCATCAAGGACACGTGAACCGGATTGGCGGGTTCGCAGACGCAAACCAAAATCAGGTGTTGAACGCCACAGTGGGCGGGGCCAGAGGCTTGAGGGCGCAAGAAGCTCTGCTGGGATTGGTTGAGGGCACTTACGGGCACTTCTCTCTGAAGATGTGCTCGGGGAGCAGGTAAGGAGCCTCTCGATTCCTCAACTCAATGACCTGGGAGGTAGAGAGGGTGGAGGCAAAGAGTAGGTGGAGGGGGTGGAGGCAAAGAGTAGGTGGAGGGGGTGGAGGCAGAGAGTAGGTGGAGGGGGTGGAGGGAGAGAGTAGGTGGAGGCAGAAAGCAGGTGGAGGGGGCAGAGA
>BROE01000001.1:12477278-12489056 GCA_036571765.1 Plecoglossus altivelis
AACACATTCCATGAGATTTGTTCCCCGTGAAGCTAGCTAGTCCAGGAGAGAGGGACTCACCCGATCTTGACCGTGTCCAGGGTGTGGCAAGGGGTGCCGTACACGGGCACCTTGCCCATGATGAACATCATCACCTCTGCCCGCTGGTAGTCTGGTAGGTTACCACCAAAGAAGCCTGGGGGTAAGGACAGAACAAGAGAGAGAGAGAGAGAGAGAGAGAGAGAGAGAGAGAAAGAAAGAGAGACAGAGAGAGAGAGACAGAGAGAGAGAGAGAGAGAGAGTAAAAGAGAAAGAGAGAGTAAATAAGAGAGAGGGAGAGAGAGTAAGCGAGAGAAAGACAATAAGCCGGTGAAAATAAGCGAGAGAGAGAGAGAAAGAGAGAGAGGCAATGATCTTCACAGACTCCTCACTCAGAAAAACACAGTCTCAAAACGGTTGACAAGGTTGCTACTGGTTAGGTGTGAACGCTGGTGGCAAGAGTGCTGACCGATGGTCTGGATGATGGCGTTCTGGACGATGCGCTCCTCGTGTTCCTTGGGGCGGCCGCTGGACGAGTTGCTGACAGCAGAGCTGCGTCTGGACGTCTCTCCCAGCTCAAAGTCCACGCTCAACCTCAGGTGCTTCAGCAGGGTGTTAAACACCTCCAGCACGGTGGGGCCTGTACACACACAAACATACACACACACACACACACACACACACACAGACAGATGCACACACACACACACACAGACAGAAAGACAGACCGACCGACAGACACAGATACACACACAAACACACAGAGACAGATGCACACACAAACACACACATACATACATACACACAGAGACAGATACACACACATCGACAGACGCACACACACCGACAGACGCACAGACACACAAACAGACATACACACACACAGAGACAGATACACACACACATACACACACACACAGAGAGACCATAAACATCCATCTTCTTAAGTGTTGTGGGAATGACAGTGGTAATTACGGCACAGAATGAGCTTCAGGGCTGAGGGAATACTTGTCACAGGCTTTAAACGCCACCCCTTCTGACTTTCACAAAACAGCAGCTACATCTTGTCCTCGTCACCGCAGAATCTGTCCGTGGCAGTCGTCCGTCTGTCTACGCGGGGCTAATTCGCCGTGTCATAGAATGTAACACCTTCAATTATCTCCCCAGGGCAACATCGCCAGCTCTCTCCTCAGGGCCTGAGATTCAATAACAGCTGACTCATCTTATGACTGCATCTTCGTCCAACGTTCAAGTTTTCCTCCAGGAGGACGTTCTTTTCGCAGAGCTTGACCTCCACGTCTGAAGTGGTTTCTGTCTGAATGTTCATGTTGTGTGACTCTGCTCACCCCTCGCCTACACAAAGTCATTTTTCTTGAGGTTTATCGCCGAGTTCAGCAACAACACAGGCTGGTTATTTTGAAAGCCTGACGCACACTTACACCGTTCGGAATGTAAACGTACGCATTCGTCTTTATATAACCACGTACATCAGCTCTACAGCATCACCACAGAATAACGAGACCACAACATCGAAACTCACGTGGAAAGACAGCAACACGACAGGAACTAAACTACTAAACTATCTGAAGGAGGACTGGAAGGTTTTGGACCCTTGCTAAGAGACTTCCTACCACACCCAAACATACCTAACCAAAGAGTCGGTGGGCAAATGGTCTCGGGTTCAAAGGGTTCAGAGATATTTCGTTTCTGTTGAATCAGTCCTGCCAGGAGAGGGTTAGACAGAACGGGGACCAGGAGGAGAAGGCAAGAGAGAAGGAGAGTGTTGAATCAGTCCTGCCAGGAGAGGGTTAGACAGAACGGGGACCAGGAGGAGAATGCAAGAGAGAAGGAGAGTGTTGAGTCCTCTTTAAACAAGCTGAACTGAAGCGGGAGTGGATGATGTGAAACGTTGACCCGGTGAACACAATGCAGACTGTGGACAGGCTCACGTGCAAACACAGAGCTTTAACCGTCTCAACACACACAGCAGGCAAGATCAGGCTAAAAATACGTACACGCACACACCGTGAAAACAACACAATGCACTGCATTGATCCTTAATGCCTGACACGCAAACAGTGTCTCGTGTAACTGAGCCATTGGAGAAGCCGTACACAACACAGATGACCCTCCTCCCCTCCTCGCCATGATGGAGGACAACAGGTGGACCGACTCACCCACGGAACCTTTGGCTGCTATGGCGACGGTTTCCAGGAGGACCTGCACGATGCCGGCACGGACGCGGGGGGTGTTCTTGTTGTGAGTGTCCAGGTGACCGAGGACCTGCTGGATGACGTGGTGGGAATGCTGTGCCTGGAAGGGGGGGCGGAGCCAGAGGAGGAAGTAGTTAAGAGGAGGGGCAGGGTTGGAGGAGGAAGCAGATTAGGGGGGCAGGGTTAGAGGAGGAAGTAGATTAGGGGGGGCAGGGTTAGAGGAAGAAGTATTCAAAGGGATAAACAGAAAGAATAAGATGTGTGAAACAAATCGCAGTGTGATCTGAACACTTCCTGTTTCAGCTAAGATAGCATGCAAGGTTACACCAACCAATCCCGATGTGAACTGGCTGCGTGAGCCAGACAGGATGATGTTCAACACTCCTATTGAGCTGTCTATTCACGGATACACACAAGAAAGCCAAGACAGATTAAGCCCAGGCCCTAATCGCACTTACGTTCCTGCACACTCAGACACACACACACACACATACACACAAACTCACACTCAGACACACACACACACACACACACAAACTCACACTCAGACACACACACACACACGTACACTCAGACACACACTCAGACACACGCACACACACAATCAGACACGCACACATACATACATTCAGACACACACATGCATTCAGACACACACATACACTTACACACTCAGACACACACACACCCTCCCAGACAGAGACAAGCCAAGTCTCATCGATTGTGTCCCGTCTCCCAGAGCCACCTCTGGCCACCCTCGGAATCCAGACCGACTGGCCCATTAAAAGAACAACAATGACAAGAAAAGAGGAGCTGGAGTCCTCTGGGGAGGAGGGAGGGGCTGGGGTCAAGGGAGGGAGGGAGAAGGCGGAAGACGAGAGAAAGGGAGGAGGTGGGGTCGAGGGAGGGAGGGAGGGAGAAGGCGGAAGACGAGAGAAAGGGAGGGGATGCCTGTGTGTGCCGGGGTAAAAGACAATGAGAAAAGTTTGCTAGTTTTCCTCTGTGTACCACTCTGGGTATACAGTATGTCTATCAGCCGAGGTCTGTGTGTATGTGTGTGCCTGTGAGAGAGAGAGAGAGAGATACTGCAGAGTGAATAACATCCCAGGGGCCCAGAGTTGAGTTCAAAGAAACATGAGTCACAGCAGCAACCCACACACTGCCACTCTCTACCACATTTCTGTTCACTCTAGTTCTCTCCTTCCTATCCCTTCCATCTCCCCATCTCCTCCACTTGCTGTTTTTCCCCTCCTTACTTCTTCTCTGACTTTCAGGGTTTCCTCCTACTTGGAAAACACATTTTTGGGAGACTTTTGGCTCTCATGGTTGAACCCACTCACGGTCAAACCTGTGTCCTTCTCATGAAAGTTCAAACTCGAAGCGCTCTCCCTGTAGTTTTACAACGTTGCAGCACTGATTTGGCCGAGATGAAAAGAAGTGAAAGAGACTGAACCTTCAGCTTTTGCAGTCGCTCCCAACTCTCCCTCTCTTAGGGAGGCCGGGGGGGATGCTGTCCTGCTAGACTGCTTCAAAGATGCTTCTGTCTGGACGTAGGGTCCAGGCCTGAGCCCTCTAGCTGTGCTGGGACTGGATCCACCACACTCTAGCTGTGCTGGGAGTGGATCCACCACACTCTAGCTGTGCTGGGAGTGGATCCACCACACTCTAGCTGTGATGGGAGTGGATCCACCACACTCTAGCTGTGCTGGGATTGGATCCACCATACTCTAGCTGTGCTGGGATTGGATCCACCACACTCTAGCTGTACTGGGATTGGATCCACCATACTCTAGCTGTACTGGGATTGGATCCACCACACTCTAGCTCTACTGGGACTGGAACCACCATCCTCCACCCTCCAGCTGTGCTGGGACTGGACATACCACCAACCATCCTCTTCCTGTACTTGACTGGATAAACCATTCTAGCTGTGTTGGGACTGGAACCTGTGTTGGGACTGGAACCTGTGTTGGGACTGGACCCACTACCCACCTGGATGGAGTACATGATGATCCGGAAGCAGGAGACGGCAAACTCGTTGGGGTCCCACAAACGGTGGTTGTCTAGGTGCCTAAGGAACAGGAGAAGAGACAAGGTTAGAAGCAGGGACAGTACCGGCATCCAAGGTCAGGGGTCGGGGGTCAGGGGTCAGGGGATTTCTCTAATTCCATCTGCTGTTGCAGCTTCCAGGAGCAGGGAGATAACACGTCTGCTCTTCTCTGGAGTCCTCTCATGTTTTTCCTCAGTTTGGCATGAGGCAGACTTGGCACATGGTAGAGTTGGTAGATTAACAACAACCAAGTGTTTTTAAACGCAACACTTCCACAAACGATACGAACCAAGCGCTAAACAGCAATAAAGGGACAGTTGGTGTTGTCATAAATAGGTCCGGCGGTGACAGACAGGAAACAACGGCGGTGGCGTAGGAAGCGTTTCATCTTTCACACTCGGAGCAGTGCCCAGTTCGTAGCCTGGATGTGTCCCTGTCTGACTACAACTCCCAGGCTCCCTTGCAGGCTGCACATTGAAAACAGCTTCCTTTGGATTGTTGACTGCGGAACACAGCAACACAGCCACAGTATAATAAGCAGCAGCATTTGCCAAGAATAGACCCCTTGGAACATGGACACAAGGACCCACGCAGGCAAACCCCTAACATCCCTCCTCATCACCCTCCCATCTCCCCCTGACCCTTCCTATCACCCTGACCCTCCTTATCACCCTGACCCTCCACCCTCCCATCTCCCCCCGACCCTCCCCATCACCCTGACCCTACACCCTCCCTCTCCCCTGATCCTCACCCTGGAGCAGTGACAAGGCCAGTCCTCAAAGGTCCAAGCCAATAACTTGTATTAGCACTTCAGAGTGAAGCAACCTCTCTCCCTCCCTCTCTCCCTCCCCTCTCCCCCCACTCTCCTCTCTCCCCCTCCTGTCTCCCCCATCTCCCCCTCCCACTCTCCCTCTTTTCTTCCCCTCTCTCCTCCTCCCACTCTCCCTATTCTTTTAATTAGTGCCGGAAAAAGAGCCCCCCTTTCATGCCAGTCTACCTTTGACATCCCAGGAACCCACTACGCCAGATAAAAGACCCAATCCCATTACGCCACGATGGACAGAGAACACAAGGAGAGGGGGAGCGATAGGGATGGATGGAGAGAGAGCAAATAAACGGCGGGTGGTATTAAAGAGAGAGAGAGGGCAGAAGGGAGGGATGAAGCAGGAGGGTGGGTGACGAGAAGAGAGAAAGGGTGAGAGAAGGGAAACAGAGAGAGAGCGAGAGGGAGGGAGCGACAGAGAAAGAAGAGAGGGAGGGAGTGACAAAGAAGAGAGAGAGAGAGGTAGGGAGCGACAGAGAAAGAAGAGAGGGAGGGAGTGACAAAGAAGAGAGAGAGAGGTAGGGAGCGACAGAGTGCATCTGGAAGGCAGACGGGCAAAGGGAGAGCTAATGAAGACAGAGAGGAAATGGGGTTGTCCCATCAAAAGGACTCCTCTTGCTTTGGTTTCAGTTTATTTGTTTCTAGAGATGTTAAAACGAGAGAAGAGGAGAGAGAGGGAGATGAAAGGGCCCAGGAGAAAACAGGTTTCCATCAGAGAGGGTTGTGAGGGATGAAGGGATGTTTGGAAACTGAAATAAGCAGATACAACAGCAACTGCTATTCTAAGAGTTCCTCCCACATGGAACGGCATCGCTGGATGGTTTGTACTCTGCCGTGGATAAATCCTGACTCTGACCCAGCCTGGAGGCCCCTGACTCTGACCCAGCCTGGAGGGCCCTGACTCTGACCCAGCCTGGAGGCCCCTGACTCTGACCCAGCCTGGAGGCCCCTGGCTCTGACCCAGCCTGGAGGCCCCTGGCTCTAACCCAGCCTGGAGGCCCCTGACTCTGACCCAGCCTGGAGGCCCCTGAATCTGACCCAGCCTGGAGGCCCCTGACTCTGACCCAGCCTGGAGGCCCCTAACTCTGACCCAGCCTGGAGGCCCCTAACTCTGATTCAGCCGGGAGGGCCCTTGCTCCTGCCTCCCTCGGCTCAAAGAGGCAGAACGAGGCAGAGCGAGGCTTTATGTCAGACGACATCATCGATTCCTCTCTGAGATATACTGCTGGGAACCTTCAGGGCGGTCTGATATCCACTCCCACGCTGACAGCAGAAGCCTGCTCAATGTCAGCTGCACACCGAATATAGTTATGGTGCCCTAACACACACACGCACACGCACACACACACACCACAACACAAAAGCCTACTCAGACCAGCATGCACACACTCACACACAAACAAAAACACAAACACACAAACACAAAAACAAACACACACAGACACACACTCACACACACTCACACAGACCAACGTCTCCGCTCAACAGTGGGTTGGAAGGGCACCTGATTCATAAAAGAGATCTATAACTTCTCAAAGCTCCCCCCCCCAATCCCATGCATACAAACGCCCACACTAGGCACACACACACACACACACACACAAACACACACAGCCACTCACACACACAGCCACTCACACACACACACACACTCACACCCACTCACTCACACCCACACTCACTCACTCACACCCACCCACTCAACCTCACTCACTCACCTCACTCACACACACACACACACACACCACCACACCACACACTTCACCACACCCACCCACACACAACACATCCACCACAGATCTCAATCAACGCGAGCATGGAGGCTAAGTTGTAGGCCTTTCTTCCCGGCGCAGCCATGACACAGCTAGTGTTCTCCTTGGCCACAAAAAAAGACAGCCGCAACAAGCATCGAAAATCCAGTCCGTTCAGGTTCACTTCACTTCTTCGGATCCTAATTCAAATCACTAATGTATATAAGTCGACACTATGGAGAGCCAACAAATGGCGTTCCATCCTGTACCAGGTACAGCCACAAACTCACAGCAGGTTCAACCTCATGAAGGCGGGGAGGACTGAAAACCAGGGAGTTGTTAGACGGACTGGCGTTACGCTGCGCGTGCTAGTTCGAATTTTTCTCTTCAGCCGCGCCAGAGAGACAGGCCGGCAGTCATCACGATCTGACGCTACTTTTACGCAAGGAAGGTGAAGCGACAGAGGAAGTGAAGCGGGAGATCGGCGCGTCGTTCGACGGCGCTGCGGCGGCCGGCGTGAAAGAGTGGTTAGGCCGTATCACAACTGTATCTCAGGAGAGGACAAGAGAGGCGATGCTATAGTGTACTACAATACTACTACTACTACTATGAAGATGCAGTACTATGTGTACACTGGTGAGAGTAGTTTCTGTATCTCAGGAGAGGACAAGAGAGGCAATGCTATAGTGTACTACAATACTACTACTACTACTACTACTACTATGAAGATGCAGTACTGTTAATGTACACTGGTGAGAGTAGTTTCTGTATCTCAGGAGAGGACAAGAGAGGCGATACTATAGTGTACTACAATACTACTACTACTACTACTACTACTACTACTACTACTACTATGAAGATGCAGTACTATGTGTACACTGGTGAGAGCAGTTTCGTGAGAGCAGTTTCTTGCCAATCAGCCCAACATCAAGGTCGTGAATCCTAAGTCCAGGTAAGGGACCAAGGATGTGGGATTCACAAGACGCGATGGGTCTGTTAAGTGCTGCTTTAGGTGTCCCTGGAAAAACAGAAGGTAATCGAAGTGAATCTTAAAAACGGTGTCTTTATATCACGGTGGAGGGATCAGAGGTCTATTTCGGACGAGGGAATCCCTCTAGAAATCCCTCATCTCTGAAACATGACTGGTTTTCCTCGGTCGAGATTGTGTCTTTTCTACAATACCAACTACGTGTTTTGTAAGAGAAGGAAAAAGTCTTTCAGCATGGTTTCTAAAAGAATGCGATCTGGTTTCACATTGGACGAAGAGCTGGAGTCTGTCCATCGTTCTCCCCTTCCTGCTCTTTCTCCCTCTCTCCCTCTCTTCTCTCCATCTATCCCCCTCACACCCCATCTCAAACTCACTCCTTTCCTAAAGCAAGCCTACAGCCCTCCAGGCAGAAACAACCAGAGAGGTGAGAGAGAGGGAGATGGAATGAGAGCGGGGAGGGGGGAAGAGAGAGATGGAGGGGTGGAGAGAAAGAGAGAGAAGGGGGGATAGAGAGAGAGACGCAGCAAAGAGAGATGTGACCGAAAAGGAGGGGGGGCCTCCGTGTCGAGATTTACAATCAGGCGAGCCGGATGTAACAAGTCGCCACGGTGTGACGTCATAGACCAACCCCGAGCAGCTCCGGCACTCCCCTCTTTCCGCCTTTATCCATGACTCGAGTCATTCTCCGCTCAGCTCGCTCCTATGCGCTCTCCCTTCTCCACACATCAACGCTCACTCATCCGGTCGCCTCATCCCCGCGTCTCAAATACCCAACCATCTATTTTTTAGAGCCATCCTCTCCAAGAACGGCATCTTATCTTCTCTCCTCTCGTAGTTTTATGTCGTCTCCTATCTCGCGATCCTCTGTCTTTGCGTGCCTTGGTCTGCCCGCCCCATCCCCCGCTCACGCTCTCCCATCGCCCCCATCCCCCTCCCGCCCCGCGCGGTTCCACCATTATGCTTCACATAAAGCACGTTAAATCCCCAGAAGATGAAAGCTCATTAAGGGATAACAGCAAACTCACCTCCGCATCTAGGTCTGTTGGGAACAGACAAACCTAAGCAAACCGTCTTTTTTCATCTACCACAACTGGATGGCAGAAGCCATCAATATAATCCCCCAGCGGTTGCAACAGAACCCAGCAGTAGCAGTTCTCCATGGTAATACAACGGAAAAATGTCCTCCCACTTCCCCAAACGCAAGTGTTTGTTTGTGTAATAATTCGGGCTGGGCAGTAGGCATGTATTCGCATGCATCGGGTGGCACATTAGCTGATTATGCTGCAAAGGCAGCCGCTGTAGGCAGGTTGTTGGTTAGAGGGAAGTCTAAGAAAAGGGGGGTTAGAAGAGGTGGCCTCAAATATTCGCTATAGCCTATACATAGCAAGGATTTTCAAAGCAATGAGAGTTATAGGGTAGTGTGGAAGTGCGCTTGTGTGTGTGAGTGGCTGTGTGTGTGTGTGAGTGGCTGTGTGTGTGATATTCGCTCCTCTAGTGTGTGTGTGGTTAGAGTGGCTGTGATGTCGTGAGTGGCTGGAGTGAGCTTAAGTGGACATCGTGTGTGGTGGTTGTGTGTGTGTGAGTGCGTGTGTGTGTGCGTTGTCCAGCTCTGTCTCCCTATGTACAGTGACATGTTGCTCCAAGACAAAGTGAGTGTGTATCTGAGTTACTTGCATGCCTATAGGAGTGTCCTCGCAAATGTGTGTGTGAGAGTGTGTGTACGTGTATGTATATGTGTACATGTGTGTGTGTGTGTGTGTTGTGCGCGCGCTTTTGGCACCGGAGCCGAGTCGTGTTGGCGGGCCTCAGCGCTTCCAGCTCGACCTGACATCAGAGCCTCCACGCCACGGGAAGCCTGGAGAGTCCTGATTGGACGAGAGCAGAGAGTCCCTCGTCGGCTAGGAGGGGCCGTTGGTGACTCACCGAGCCACGAGTCCTAAAGCCACACGGCGACACTCTAAACATGGCCTCCGTCCTGTCCTGCTTGCCAGCCATCTGAGATGACTTCTGACTCGTACAAGCTGCGCTGGATATCACAGACTCCCCCCTCCAGGAGGACAGAGAGGTTGCCACGCCAACACGTTCCCCAGATCGCAGGGCGGCTTGAACCCTCCCGTGACCTCTGACCTCTGGCACACGGAGGCAGGGTAGCAGCCCTCAGCCTGTAGGGTCATCAAGCGCTCCTGCACATATAGACCCCCTAAGGTTCTCAAGCTTTCTGCTTCAATGACAGCAAAAAACACCATCAAGTCAGCAATCCTTCTGTTGTAGTTATAGTCATAGTTATTGCAGCGATAACTGCATGAATTCCATATTACATTTAAGTGCTAAAATATTACTTATAACCACTGCAGCTATGGCAGAAAGATCATTTTCCTTGATACGATACCAGAATTTATATATTTTTTTAAAACATTATTTTAAAAATCTTTTCACTAGAAAACAGTTCCAACAAGATTTAAAATCCAGTTGTGATATAAAAAAAACAAGTTTATCACACAAGAGTTACACTTCGAACATTTGCCACAATGTATTCTTCTTCTTCCTTTGCTAAACTTATGACTTTCCCTCACAACGTTCCCCCCATTCACACCCGGGAATTTCATCTGTCGGATTGGGATTCCACTAAGGTAAACTGACAGGTCAATATGACAAACTACAATCCACCTCCTATCGCTTCTTCATCCGTTCTCCCTCCCCCTCCCCTTCCCGCCCTCATCCGTTTTCACATTCCCCTCCTGCCCTCATCCTCTTCACATCCCTCGCTCTCCTCTGAACGTCTTCTCCGGTTCTGTCCATTCTGTTTTTTTAACTGAAACATGCAACATTTACACCCCAACTTCAAACATTTGCAAGATTCCTTTTAGCAGTGTCATTAGAAAACATCCCCCACACACATGCACACACACGGACACACACACACACGGACACACACACATACTCACACACATACTCACACACACACACCCCACTTAAATTCTTCTGAACCCCAAAAAGATGCAGAATATTCTACACTTCACAAGACATGGTTAGCATTAAGTGTGCTCGTAATTACAGAGAACATCAGTCTTTTAAGATATTTTCTTCCCCTTGGAGAGTGGAGAGAGAGAGAGAGAGAAAGGGAGGAAGAGCAGAAGAGGAGAGGATGAAGAGATGAGCAGGGTAAGGGAGGAGAGAGAGAGAGAGAGGGGAAGGGAGGAGAGAGAGAAAGGGAGGAGAGAGAGAGGGGAAGGGAGGAAAGAGAGAGAGGGGAAGACAGCAAAGAGCGAGGCCCCGTTTGAATGAAAAGATCGACTTTAATTGGGCGAAAGGACGTCTCGGAAGTGAGATGAAGACATCTAATTAAAAGAAGGGCCCCTTTACTTTATGAGTTCACTAGCGATTAGCTTTCCCTACGGCCCCTGTTTCACAAAAGAGTGGAAAGGGCTAACGGGGCTAGCTATATGGAGCCAGGGTGAAAGGTCATCTCTTCAGGATAAGGGGGTAAACAAGCTTGAATGGGATTCACTTAACTGGAGAAATATGAGCAATACAACAGAGAAGATGATTAAATATGCAACTTTTTCTTTCTTTCTTTCTTTCAAATTTGGGCCGGGATGTACAATACCCATGGCTAAGACCACGATATTGAAGTGGAACAACTGACAGTTGTCTAATTTATCAAAGCTTGAATGGATCCAAATATGAGAATATTCCGTTGGAACACTGGAAGTAGCAATATACTTACAGATGTGAGTTCTTTAGAGAATGAGGGACCACGACAGAACAACAGACCCTTTCATCCTTTACAGTTAACCAAACCCATCCATGGAAGATACCTACTGCTCTCTAACCAGTGGGTTTACATAAACACAGCTACAAAAATACCCACACTGCTTATTTGAGCACAACCTTAGCAGTGCCTCAACATCATATATGGCAGGCATCACTTCCAG
>BROE01000001.1:12514066-12551782 GCA_036571765.1 Plecoglossus altivelis
GGCTTGCCCCCCCCCCCAAAAAAATCAACGCCGCCGCGATTAATGAACGTCGCAACGGCGGCCGTCTTGCTAGCGAGGCAAACCGCCGCCAGGAGAGCACGACTTTGAAGCTGTGTGAAGATGTCCTCTGTACTGCAGTCAGGACTCAGTCAAGGACACAGCTTGCGACCGTGATTTGAGCTGGTTCTTCGCACCTACTACGGAAGGGTTAGCGCGCGAGGCCGTAGGGTAGGCTTACTCTACTAAATATTTTGGAGCAATCTGTTCCATCATAGGAAATGGGCAAACATGTCCTATTTAGACACATTGGTCCTGTGAGAGAGATTGGCTGCTAATTAACAGGCATCATTTTAGGGTGAATCTCCAGACGCAGGAAATTCTTAGACTTAATGAGGCTGAATCAATTTGAGGTCTGAGACTATTTCTAACCAGGCGTAAGCATGTTCCTCTGTACACTGTGCCGTACGGAAACAAGAAAGTACGAGTTGGACTGACTTGGCCTTTGTCAAACTACCCGCCAATAAATTCACATGTCCCGCTTTAGTTGTAGGGCCACATTTTGTTATCAGGGCAGGAAAAACAGTTACATCCCCTAGATGTGTATCCTGGGTTTGTGAAATAACGTCCGAACCAAAGATAACACTGGGGTGTTCTCCGTTCTTCTGAGTGAAACATTGCATGTGAACATAGGAAGCTATGGAAGCCTGTACAATACTATTATGAACCCCAGCAGGACTAAACCCAAACACACCCGGGGTGGTGCTGCACGATCGATCCATCTACATTTGAAAGGAGTGAATCCTACGATAGCAAAGTACCCGAACATCAACAGAAATACAACTTACACCTCGCTTCACATACAGACGAAAATCAAAACATCGACAAGTCTCGTTCGACTAGGTCGATCTCCGTGTGTCTTTTAACAGAGCTTCTTCAGCTCTGATCTGCTGCGGTAGAAACGGGTTCGATTGCGATCGGTTTGGGGAGGAGTTGAGAAGCCAGGTGCTTTTCAAATAAGCTTTTTCACCCACGCTCACGTAGCCTGAGGTAAGTGTGCTGGAGGGAACCACCCTGAGTGTAAACACAGATCTGAGGTGGGGAACATTAATGTTGGCGCACATCTCTGGCACTACAAGGAAGTGCACAACTGTAGCCTGATTCATAGCTATCATACAGAAAGTAGGTTTACAATTTAAATGGCGATTTTATAGGTGTTTACCTAAAACAAATCCACCACACAACGATAACATCTTAAAAAGTCTAATCGTTTTCCAAGTCACAGATCTTCGTGAAGTTCCAAACACACCCATATATTTTTTTCCTCTCAGAGCATGTGTCAACTCAAAAACAAATAAGCGAGCAATCGTATTTCCACAGGTCTCAACAGGTATGCTTTAGTCACAGACACCTCTCAGTGCTTGCCCCATCCCCGCTACTCTGGATCAGAAAAGGTCTACCAGCTTGTTCGAAACCTACCCGACCTCAAGACGCTTCGTCTGTTCCAGCCTCCGCTGTAGCTGAAGGCCCCGTCAGCCTCCGTTTGAGGTACCTGTCTGTACCTTCGCAGGATGGCCCTACTGAAGGACCCCATGCAGGACTCCATCAGGCCGCCGGCAGATTCACTGAAGGCTCGAACAAAACTGGAACGAGACTCAAACGCTTTCCTCTCAGGCGGCCCACGTTCCCGCTAACCGAATGAACGTCCTAGGGAGGTGCCGTTTAACCCGGGATGTGTCGCGACTTGAATCAACGGAGGTTTTGGAAGGTCACCGACGGTTAGATCCATCCACACGAGCGAACGGGAGGGTGAGTTCTGCACCTCCAACGAAAACACCACAACTCTGGAATACCCTTGTAGACCGCTAGACCCTCAGAACACGGTTCCCTTCAGGGGGGGTTTGGGGGGGGGACACACGTTCCCTTTGTTTGAGGTTTTCCGGCGAACTTTCTCAAAGCACCCAAGTCGCCACGGTTTCGCCTCTGATCATCTCCTGCAAAAGCAGCACTCCCGTCAGCTCCGCCTCACTTCTGGCACTTTAGAACGTGGGTTTCTCTGACTGAGAGCAGGCTCCGCCAATGGGCCGCCGGCAAAGCCGTCTTGTCTGTCAACACCTGTGATTATCAGCCATTCTGACAGAGAGAAAGGGAGACGGTATTGCTTGGTTATCTGTGCCCATGTCTGCCCCGGGTCAGGTTACTCTATCTCACTGCACGGCAATTGAGAGGATGAGGTGACACAACTCGGGGGGGGGGGGGGNGTGCTTTGGAAGTATACATCTAATGTTAAACTTGATAGCGGTGGTGGTGTAGTTTGGTCCGTTTTCTCCAGCGTTGTAATGCTTAGAAGCATGGATTTGATACATCTCATTTATGTTACTGGAAAACAGACGTTTGTGATAGAATAGGTCAGGTTGTGGACAATATCCCCGGGTTAGCCCAATGGCTAAAGATGTTTCTCCATTTTCTGGAGGGTTAGGGTTAAGGTTCACCTCTTGATGTTTTTCTTTGTCCTCTCGCATAGACTACATGCTGTGGGCAAAAGACTGATCTACCAAAAAAAAAAAAAAAAAAAAACAGGTGTGGAATTGCGGTGTTTCTGAGCTGATGACTCATAGGGTTAGTGCAGTACGGCTGTGCGGCTGTTATGTGGAAAGAGGATGAGATCCTAGACAATGATCCACCAAACTGTACATTCCACCCCACCACAGCTGTGTGTGCGCGCGCGTTTCAATCTACACCTCAACCATCCACGAGCACGTAATCTACAAGATTAAAGAGTGTCCTCCACCTCTCTGATTAATTCCCTGGCCTTTAACAACCAGATGAAAGTCAGTGTGTGTTTTCATCGCCAGCCACAATACCACTCTACTGGGAAACGGCTGCTTTCGAACAAAAGAGTCAAAGTATGGCTGCAGAGTAGACTACGACTAACAGACATTGACATCCTGTCTCTCTGACAGAGGAAAGACCAGTGACAAACAATTACTTAATGCTGTGTTTCCCCTCCCCTGAGATCTGAAGAGTGGAAAGGTTAGAAGAAATATGTCTAATCGTAGAAAGTTTTGTTCATGTTGGTCACGATAATCCTAGATATTTTGGGTTCTTTTTGACACCATCTATCAATGGACTTTTATGTACTTTCACCGACATGGAAATACAATTCCCCTTTATCTTTTGAATGACATTGAACTGATATATCAAACCACAGATAGCATTGAGTACACAGCACCCGAAGCTATCACATCAACTGAGGAGCTAAAACTACAACAGATTTATCATCTCGGTAGCGATGGAACGGTGCAACTGCATAAAGCATGACACATTTTTCATCCATCTTGGAGATGACCTCTTTACAGCCACCCCTGTTGGTGAACCTTGAAGGCCACACGCAAAAAAAATAGATGATGACCCATAAATCTGGTGTTTGCGTCGCACCGGTATAATTCGAGTCAGGCAGATATCTCAATGT
Source organism: Plecoglossus altivelis (assembly GCA_036571765.1). Classification (NCBI taxonomy): domain Eukaryota; kingdom Metazoa; phylum Chordata; class Actinopteri; order Osmeriformes; family Plecoglossidae; genus Plecoglossus; species Plecoglossus altivelis. The sequence continues at coordinate 12,517,536 of BROE01000001.1, forward strand.
ATCTGTCTTAAGCCATTCCTCAGCTGTAATGTTTTGCCAAGTTCGCTTCTCTGCTGCAGGGCGAATCTGACTGGAGGCAACTGTTCTTGGAATATCTCAAGGTCTGCTTGAATATGAATTCAGAGTCTCCTTGAAATGTCCGCTTCTATCAGATAGGCCTAATCCTGGTTTTACAGCGCCAACCCCATGCCTGCTCTCTGGTGATTGGTTTGCTTGTTTGTGTGTAGTTCTGTTAGTGTGTGTGCATTTACAGGGAGTATGGGAAGCTACTTTGAAGAAAACAAAACAAAATTCATGTATAACTTCAGACAATGATTTATATGTCTTGCCTATCTCTTTTGTATGTCTCTACCAAGTAACTACGAATACATCTCAACACCATTTGATACGACACCACTGGCATTTCCTACTCAGCAGAGACACAATGTTCTAAAAAGTATCGCCGATTATTACTCCAGAGGATCTGGGTTCCACAGGAATATGGGGGGAGTTATTCATTTATTTCGAAAGGATTCTTTCCCCTGCAACCCTGGGAGATCTACGAGGGACCCGCGAGGGATATCCGACGAGGGATATCTGCCATTTTGGAGAATAAGATGAGATGCTGGAGCGTATTCGTAAGCGTGGGCTCATGCTGCGCTCTCATTTAAATATTCATGGGAGTCGGACATTGTGGAAACGTAACCTGATTCCGCTGCAATACCCCTCAGGGGTTGTGTTTCCCAGATGGAAAGAACACAGGGGACGCAGAGGAGAACCGGCGGTCTGACTCACCGGGCCGTGTCCGACACGTGCACGGCTCATGACGTCTCGCTTACCGAACGCCACCGGAGCCATAAAACCAACGATAAAATGATCGTGAATTATAATAATTAAACATAACGCTTATATAACGCTTTTCAAGATACCCAAAGGCGCTTCACGTTAAAGGGAGAAGAAGACAAACAATAAGGATGAAGTTAGGGTTAGGTAAGGTCATTGAAGAGATGTCTGGAAAATGGGGAGTGTGTATTAGTCTCTGCTGTGTTTAGGCAGTGAGTAACAGACGTCTGGACAGAAGAGACCTGTCTGCAGATTTTATGAGAAGAAGATAAGGGTAGGGGGTTTGGGGGGGGAGGAAATAATTCACTACAGGGGGTTGGAATTCTGTCTTTGAATTCTGCAGCGTCATGGTGGGCTTTTGTAGCTTCAAGGCAGTACAAGAAAGGCTGTGGGGGGGGGGAAGGAATCCGCCGATACATATTGAAAAATCCGTTTATGTTTTCCTGTAGCGGATTTAAGACTGGTCGGACGTGGAAGCAAGATTATCTAAGGGGGGTAAAAAAAAAAAAAAAAAAGACGAGACTGGAAAACGACCAGACGTCTTTGCCCCCACGACGCTTCAGACTTCAAACGCATTAAAGAGAAGCCGTTCTCCTCCACAGCTGTTACATCAAGGTGGCACAGAGGGGTATCTAAAGAAAAGAACCAAGGCAAAACAACTCCAAAAGGTTGACCCCGGGATATCCATCACGCCGGCGGGGAATGATTGCACTGCAGTCCCATCCATCTCGGAAGGAATTACAAGCTCCGCTACGGAGAGATCAACCACGGGTACCGGAGCGAGGGAAGGAGGGAGGGGAGAGGGGAGGGCAAGCAAGCCTGCCTGGTGACAAATGAGCCCAATATATAGCTCTTTTCTCCCTTTCTCTTTGTCTCCCACATGCTCCACCTCCAGACTATGAATCTGTAAAGAGCCGGGAAAGGGCATCGATCAAGTGGCGGTGCGTGGCCGCTCACAGCCTCCTGGGAAGTTTCAACAGACAGATCCGAGCAGTGGAGCTAAAGCAGGCCCTGACAAACTACTGAACAACGTGAAAGCACAGTGCGTGTGGAGAACTGCACACAGACAATTACCTGCCTGACCCTATTACCATCAACGACATGGCAAGGTGTCTTTATATCAAGAGAGGTTTCCTCTCACCCCTCCCCCACTCCCCCTCCCCCTCCCCCTCCCCTCCTCATTTTGGTCCCAGAAGGAAATGCGTAATTTCTGTCGATGATAGGTACTGTAGGTGCATCTACTGTCCTACCGTGTTCGTTATCTGCATTCTGTTTGTGTCTACCTGTAAAACTAATCTCACAAACAGCTGACGGATATGCCTGCTGCCATCTCTGCCTCTTACAAGAGTCAGCCGAGAGCAATCTCATGCATTCATCTTTGATGCAAACATTAGGCCTACATCTGGTTGGTAATTTAATATTACAATTAGCCAATGACAACTTCGTTAGCGTGTATAGACACATGCATGGTGGATAATCCAGAACGCATGAGCGGTGATTGTTGGAGGACATTTGCACACTGAAAAATTAAACACTGATGTATAACTGATACTACGTAATTACTAGAGAGGGATGTGGGGGGGGGGGTGGAGTTGCAGAATAGTTGTGAGGAGAACTGGTTGGCGATAATGACATTTCTTCTCATATCGCAGGTTGAAGGAGTGCGGGGGACGTTAGATTCGACTCTGGGAGAGACTGCATGTGTGATGAGATAGCGAGCTAATGAACAGCCCTGGAGTTGCTCGCTCAAACAGCCGTGGGTGTTTCAGACACAGCGTGGCACCTTAATGAACACCTTTACATGCCAGAAGATGTCAATGAAATCGTCAGATAGGCTGTGGGTGCGTGTCTCACTGCTCGCTCCATCCAAACTGTCGGCGCGAGCTTTCCAAGCTGCTATAAATATCAGCGTCGTACATTATCTCAACGTTTCATTCAGGATAACAGAATTACACTGACTAGAACAAACGGCTTTGAAACAGGAATGTCATTATTTGCATCCGGCGGAGGAATTATGACGGCGTGTTTTTTAATGCATCATGTGAGCGATGATCAAAACTCCGATCGAACCAAAATTGCGATCATAACTTAAAATACCGAAACGTAAACTTCAACTTTAAAACGGGTCACATTTCAAACAGGAAAACCATAAAAAGGGAATAAACAGTCTATCATGGACGCTCAGCAAAGCAGCCATGTTCCTGCTTTATGTGCCTTCCAGACCCCATTATCCCTGATGACCATATTAAAATGTCAAGGCCTAGTGATTTGCTTTAGATCCTGAACACGCAGCTCACGCGGGTTCTCTCGGAGGGTGCTTGGGTCGAGGGGAGGGGTTACAAATCTATTTTACTTCCTTTGGGTGAGGGAGCCTTTCTTCAGATAGAAAACCATTAGGAAATGGGTTCAAACAAGCAATTTCGTTGGTTTAAAAAAAAAAGAAGGCAAAAACATTGTGTTTTTTTGGCATATTGTTCACGTTATGGGACTAAAAATACTATTTCATATACGCTTAGCTGAGCAAAAGGCTTCAAGTTATAGGTAGTGAGTGCCGCTAAAAACTATTTAAGTGGAAGACCCCAAAGTCATTGACACGAGAGAGGTTTCTGCCGTGAACCCCCCCGCCCCCCATTTCAAATGGGGTCAGCTGCACTGCAGCAACGATGACACCAATACAGCTTCAAAGGTGGCTTCCATTTGGAGCCTTGCGACCCTTCGGCTTAATATGGGTTCATAACAAGGGTAAAACCTGGCGACTATGAAGGGTTGGCCCCCTGCAGGGAACATCAAACCCGTCTAAAGGAGTCTCTGACGGACTACAAAACGTTCTGTTCCTCAAACACGCAGGGAACAGCGTGTGAAAAGAAGAGAGGAAAGGTTTCGCCTCTGTACACCAGACCAGACTCTTCAAAAGGGTCATGAATAATATGGTCATCATCGTTGTCGTTTGTTTTCAGAACTAAAAGTCTGGAGACTCTGTACCGGTGTCCCATGGTGAAAGACTCGTTCCTGGTGTTGCCGAAGAGAGAGCAATCATTGTGACTGAACCAAGGCAAAACTATATATATCAGTCATCAACTTCAATTATATTACTCAAATTACTTAAGTCTTTCACTGCTCAAACCTATGGTTGATTACTGGAGTTGCCCCACGTTTTCCTAGGGCTGCACACCTGTTGAGCTAGCGCACCTCTCTCGAGCTAACGCACACCTGTGGAGCTAGAACACCTCTCTCGACCTAACGCGCAACTCTCTCGACCTAACGCGCAATTCTCTCGACTTAGCGCGCAACTCTCTCGACCTAACGCGCAACTCTCTCGACCTAGCGCGCAACTCTCTCGACCTAACGCGCAACTCTCTCGACCTAACGCGCAACTCTCTCGACCTAACGCGCAACTCTCTCGACCTAGCGCGCAATTCTCTCGAGCCAGCGTGTACCTGTTGAGCTAGCGCACATTTCTCTTATCTTGCTTCACCGTAAACTTTTCCACAAATTCCGTACCCTCTTAATGAACCAAAACTGTATTACAAATTCCCATTAAAAATACATATAACGTTTAATGTTTAAAATTCATTAACTTTGCAGATGCTTTTGCATATGAAAAACAAAGACGGTACCGGTGTAACTTACGAATCGTTACGCTTTATCTATGCTAGTTAGACTCGGCTGACGGGTGTGGTGCAGATGGAGCCTAACCAATCACATTATTGGCAATGATACGGGGGCGGGGCTAAAAGCCCAAACCTTTTAATCCGTCAAATTTTCCATCAGCCTCCATAATCAACACCATGGCAGCTCCTTCGTCACCACGTGCAATGAGTTATGCAAACCAATCACTCTGCATTCTGGCGGGTCCTAAACACAAGCCTTCATAACTGAGTGCTTCTCTGGCTCCATCACCGCGACGGCAGTCCTTATTGATTCTCAACCGCCGGCCATCTTTCCCCAACCAGACTGCGACTTCAAATATTCATAATTAAAGCGAAAGAGATTAAAAGCCCCGGTCATTTATGCGCTCATAAAAATTTTGCGGTGCTGAAGGGGAGGGAACATCCGTCTGGTTTATTAGCAGGGCTGAAGGTTTGATGCAGCAGCGCAAATTATTCTGTTGATTGAGACGGGCTTTGGTGGTACAGCGACAGGGGGGGTCTTGGTCAACACAGCTCTGCCTGACTAGCTACAGTGACCACTGTGCATTAACATGTGGGGTAAAGAGAGAGTCCGGGAGAGGGGGAGGAGGAGAGATGAGGGGGGAAGGGAGGGAGAGAGACAGAGAGGGAGGGAGGGAGGCTGTGTGTGTGTGTGTGTGTGTGTGTGTGTGTGAGCCAGGCACATGAGTTAGAGGGGGGCAAGAGGGGAAATTGAGCATGAAAGACAGAGAACGACCTCGCGCTTCAGAGAAGTTCTATGCGGTAACCTAACAACCAATCACACATCTGCAATCTAAAACACCAAGGCAGTTAAGTACCTCAATGACTCACATACCGCAACCAAAACAAATATGACATGATTCTACGAAAACTGCTCAATGGAATTGATGTATATCTTTTCCTCCAGTAATACCCATTAGAACTCATTCAATTCATTTTAATAACCTCAAGATAATTTATCCTTTTTTTAGTCTATGTAGAAAATGCATAGAGGGGGGAAACGTCACGATAATTCACCAGGAAAATGTAAACAGCCACAGAACTTTGTCATCTGTGACTGATTTGGTTAAGTGAAAAGTGAACCATCTTATTATTGAATCTGCATACATCCCTGACGAATCGTTTACAACAACCACAACAGTGGTCCACAGGAGAGCCAATCAGGAAGATGAATTGGGGTTGGGGGGGGGGGCTAAAGAGGGGGCTGGCTGGCTGACATGTTTGGTAAGCAGTCAGATCAATGGTGGCATTCATAGCGATTGCACAGTCTAATACAGAGTCATGTAAACAAAGAAGGGTTTCCTCAGTTGCTCCCACTCTATCATGGTCTCTCGCCCACCCCCTCTCTCTCCCTCTCTCATACTCACAGACACACACTAACTCTTACTCACACGCGCACGCACACAAACCCACCGACGGACACGCACGCACATGCACCATCACAAGCACGTCCGCAGGCACGGGCACAAATTGCAAAAGGCACCCCTACCGGAGTCGTTGTTCTCCGAATCCATCTTGTTGAGAGGGAGTGGTGAGTGGGCTGGAGGCTGGGGACGATTCACAGAAGGCCCTGGCAGGTGCACCTTTGCCTCCGGCTCTCGCTCTCTCTCTCTCTCTCACTCTCTTTCTCTCTGTTTCTCTCTCCATCTCTCTTTCCCTCCCTTCCTTTTTCTCTCTCTCCCTCTCTCTCTCCCTTCCCTTCCGTCCCTCTCTCTCCCTCTCTCTCTCTCTCTCCCCCTCTCTCCTCTCTCTCTCTTCCCTTCCCTCCCTCTCACTCTCTCCCTGTGTTTCTCTCTCTCTCTGTTTCCCTCTCTCACACACATTCACAGTCTCATCTATGACCTTGCGGTGCTTTCGTTTCCCCTCACTCACAGCAGAAGTGCTGAGAGCAGCGCAGGTAAAAGCACTGCAGCACATCAGGCAGGGCAGCTAAGGCTTAGTCTGAGCTCAGCCTGCCATAGGAACACTAGCCTCAATGGCGTCCTGGACAGCTGTGAATGCAAGGCTAAACACACACATAACTAGACATGGGTTACATGTGTTTACAAGCAACAACACACACACACACTGCTGGGCTGCCTGATTACAATGCAAGCTTTTTCATAAGGAGCTAAATCTGCTGCAAGTTTTCTAAGCCGTCCTTGTCTTGATGAAGTAATTTGTAGGTATTTTTTTAATTATCCTAATTGAAGTGTAATTACCAGGAATTACTAGGATTTATATGCTGCAATAGTGGAGGTGGTGTCAAATAATTCAGCTTCCAGCTGTGTCACTGCAGCGTCAGTCGCTGCTGACTTCACATGGGAGCCCTGGTTTGTATTTCTGTTCAGTTGTGTGTGTGTGTGTGTGTCTGTGTGTGTGTGTGTGTGTGTGTGTGAGTATACTGTACAGAGAGGTGTAAGAAAAAACCAGGTGGCTTAAGCAGACCTCAACCTTGAGCAAACCAGCACAGCTTATCTAACAAGCCATTCGTTAGACAGGTCGCAGTGATACACGCAGCTTCTCTCCTCGAAGACAGGCCTGCTATGGACACAAAATGGGTCTTAGTTCCTTCCCTAAATCCCTGCCAAGAGCAGAACTCTAACAAGCAAAGAGAGAAGCCCCATGGATCCCCATGATGGGAACAGGGTGGAGCAACACTGATGCATTCAGGCAAAAAGTGAGATTACAGTGAGTCAATAATTGAACCTCACCGTCGGTCTGCCAGTGAGTCACACCTGAGCTGTCAATCAACAGGTTGCTCGTCGCCAGCTTCTAGAAATATCCAGACATGTAACCACAGAAGCCACACTCACCACAATGCGCACACATCCTGTACTGCAGGGGTGCGGCTCGTTTTCAGCAATTATTGATCACCCCCTTTGCCCAAGGTGAAAAGTCAATAAAACATAAAATAGGACCAGCTATTTGTGCTATCGATGATTTCGCTACAAACAATTAATCTTGCAGGCGTGCCAGCAGATGTTGCGCAACAACAGCAGTGGTGTTGTTGTCCTACACGGTTTAGCCTCATGTGCAACACCTCATCCCTGCCTTCCTAGTCATTCTCTTTTGAACACACCATGGTCTCTGAGTGAAGCAAAAAAAATAAAAAACGAAATCTCCTATTGGAGCTTGACGATCTCGTTACAAAACAGGCCCAGCCGAAAGTGTGAAATCCCTCCCAAACAACAGAGAATCCTATAAAGACAGGGTGAAAAATGGAATCCCACACAACAAGCGTTTCAAGATAAAAGACGCAATCCGAAAAAGAACCAACTCGACATGGAACACGGAACACAGAACACGGAACGGCCTTTGAAGTTATATTTAGCAAGGCCAAATCCTCGCCTAGCATGCCTTCCCCTGCAGTGAAGTCAAATGACTGCTACAGCAACAACAAAACACACACAAAAAAACACACAATACGGAAGTACAATCTCGAACGTACACACATACTATCATCGCAGACAAATGACTATTTACATCCAAACCACGTGTCCCCTCACTGTAGGAATGGCTTTTTAAAACCGGGTTTGATCGATAAGACATGGTTGATGGGAGATGAGAAGGCGTCTTGTGCTTCCTCTGAGAGGTGAAGTCTCTCTGCCTCTCATCTCTACTCCTCATCTCCTTTCAATTCGCAAGGGTGCCTGCATTGTCTTTATCTACAGAGTACCACAGACAAATATGCACTCAAAGAAGTAACACTAGACACCGGAGGGAGAGAGAGGGAAAACGTATTTGCGAGGCAATCTCACCCAGACGAAGAGAGCACCGTTTATTTTGCACCGGGTAACATCTTGTGTGGTGCTGTACTGAAATAGAATAACATGACAGAAGAACCTCATTCTCCATCTCTGCTTGAATGAAAGTCTATTTGATATAACAGCACCATGTTAAACAGTCAACCCACCTTGTGTACATTTAAACAGCCCACACATAACCCAGTATTACAGGCAAATGACATGCGAGACAACGTGACAAAAAAAAACACACACAATCCGAAAGCTCGCCTCAGCTGGATCAGACTCCAATGTCTTATGAATAAAAAAAAACAATGCCGTTCCAAATCGGACGCACACTGAGCCCTCCACAGAGCAGGCTACAAGCGGTACACAAAATCAAAAGACACACAAACACAACAACAAACAAACACAACAACGCAAAAAAAAACGAGAGCAGAGGTTCTGGTGGAACACAGCTTGTCTTCAGTCAAGTCTTGGCCAGCGCGACAGGGATGGTGTTGTCCTGCGTAATTACTTAATTGAGGTGGTTAATTGCTCTGGTTGATAATGAGAGGTCTGAGACAACAGCATGGTGAGATGTTTCCATTTCACACTCACATGGCTCTGCTGCTAATAATAGAGGCACCAAAAGTTGTGAGCTTATGCAAGTTTCATCTGTTCTTTGGACGCATAAGCCTCTGTTAGTTCTATTTCTGTCTCCAACAGGCATCTTGCTGTGCGATCTATGAAACAAATCTATGCCTGGCATCTAATTACATGCTAATCAAAGCAGATTTACCTTGGGGTAGCCTATTTGTAGTCCGGAGTTGCTTAAATGTCACTTCATGCTGTATGTAACCATGCTAGATAGGTCAAACTCACACATCAAAGTGCTTGAGTTTGGGTGGCATAGATGGTATGAGTGGTGTTTGCACTGTAAACAGTGTTGCTGAGGTGATGTTAGCAATGGTTAAGATGCTAATGGATACCCTCTGGTATTTCATAGAAAAACAAAATGCCTTCTGAATAAAGAAGACAATGTAGTTCACTAGTTTGACACAGATAGAGGCTACTTAAAAAAAGCAGTCCGATATTGGCAAACAACTGATCAACTGTCACAGTTATACCTCGAGTGAAGTCTACAAGTTACAATATATTTACATTATACTGTGTTAGAAATGGAGGTAGTTCTACTGTTAATAGGATACGAATTTAAATAATATTTTAAAACGTGTGTTTGTTTAGTCGGTCAAAAGCAATAACGTAGCCTAATAATGCAGTGCAAACTGTCAATCCACAACCATGACCTGAGCAGCTAATCTCTAATGATCTTCACTGCCATGAGCCAACGACTGTGAACAGGACACAGCTAGGATAAGCAAGACTCTAACAGAGCCCATTTGCACAGCCTTTACCTAAATATCAGGCCATATCTTCCCGTCCCCGTCCACCCCATCCCCTTTTAAAACGGATGACACGTTGTTGACAACTCATAATAGTTGTTGGGTTTTTTGCACATGCTTCCACCNCATATCACTTAGGTACATACTGAGGACATTGGCGCTGGCATTGCAAATACCTTTGGAAAATAGCCTGATGAACGTAGGCTAATGACTGACTGGTTGTGAATTACAGTATGACGAGCCTCGTCGATAAGACATATAAAGTCATTCGGTTTACATTCTTCGGAAACAATCACATCGCTTACCCGCTGGCATTCTTCGGCTAATGTACCGCAGTTCCTCTGACGTGGGTAAGCGAGTAGTAGTCTGTAGTTAGCTACATGTAGCTTCTATCGTCCGTGTTCCCCCAAGTCTTCGCTCCTTCTCTTCAACATATGGCATTGAAATCGGGTCGACCAAGGACACTGCAATACGAAATCAAGCATTTAAACTCGGCTGTCAACGTTTTCATTGCACATTCAGGTTGAGTCACTGCAATGTGTACTCTCGAGAGTCTATGGTGGTTACTCTACAACAGCACCTTGAATCTGGCACCCTGATAAACATGGACTATCAATGTAAAATAATAGACTCGCTTTGTTCGCTTCCCACCCAATCATCAGTTTTAGTTTAGCCTACTATGTCAAGCGACACAATATACTGTAAGATTCGATGGCTTTGATGTCAAATACCTGTAAACTGCGAGGATTAACCCCTAAAGATTACTGCTTCCTGTAATAGAGCTGCTTTGCGTTGACAGCTAACGCGGAAGTACTATAGTTTCTCCGAAATCTCTTTCGCAAGGTATAGCCTACACTCAAAAGTCCCCAGAGTTGTCTGGTAACATGTTGGATCAGTAGAAAGAAAACGGTATTTTATTTGAACAAATTTAGTATTTAATTTTATTGTAATTGAACACACACAGGGTGTTATGTGATTATAAAAGTACTGTCAAAATCGTCCCTCCCATAAAAGGAGGAATGAAGACCAAAACAGTTTGTCTTTTTTTTCGACGTTGGTTAGACACGAGTCTGCAAAACCCGATAACCTAATGCCTAGTAAACCACAGAAAATAGCTGGAAAGAATAACCTACTCCTCAATAGTTATTTCTGAAGATGGTAAATTATTCGAAGTTGGCTAAAATCAAATAAAATTATATGCGTCCTTAAAAAATGTAACAGTTAACAGGGGATAACGTTGAAGTTTGCATAATAGGCTACCAATAACATGCTCACAAAAATGGTTTAGGAGAATACTGCATACTACTGAGTGATATACTTAATTAAACGTTAGGAGTAGCTTTTACCTTCAGTTTAGCTTAAGCCTGTCACCCCAAGGCTTACTCTGTCACCTTCAGTGTCTCTTTTCAGCCACTTTACAGTTTCAGCTGCATAAGTGTTGCTTGTCTTCACAGTGAACCTCTGTCCATCCTGCACTCCCAAGCCAGTCAACAACTGGTTGGACCCCAACATGGGCCCTGGAGACGATCCGTTGTCAAACAGATACAGATATGCACCGCCTGTCAGGCCATGTGTGAGTCAGTGAGATTGAAGATGTAAGCATAGCGGCACTTCAAGACAATCACTCACATTACAACTTCAACCTTGAAGGGGTCTAACGTTTCTCTTTAGAAATATGGGATTGTGGATGTAGTTGAATTTTAAAATCAACACCGTCGACAGTGTGTGAAAGTACTCCACAGGAACAGTTTTTTTAAGCCCCTAAGGCCCTTTGCTACACTGTCCAATGGACTTATCTGTGATTAAAAGCTTTCGTCCCACAGATGGCATCTCTAGCATCTGTTAAAACCCAACTGACTGACATAGTGAACACCATCTCCACCAGAGAAATGATCCTATTTTTGCAATAATCTACCACAGTGCTGCGGCAAAAAAAAGCTATACAAATGCGCGTCACAGGAAAACAGTGTTCACTCAGATACAGTGGCACATCCTATTACTGACTTGATTTAAACAGATTGAGTTGTTGCTAAGTCATGTTAAGCCTTTTAGCGTATGACATGAACATGAAAGAGCAGAGTTTTATTTGTATGAATGACCGGGACACCACTCATGTGATTCGTACTATCTTACCATGACAAATTACTGATCTGATGATTAAATTGCACAGCAGATATCCTCAATAAAAAAGACAGCACTGGTTTACTTTGATTGATTTGCCTGTGAAGTTTATTAAGATAATATCAATTGATAATCTCGGATGTGCTTGATAGACTTGCACTAGTGATCAACAGCTGAACAAATACAACAGCTGAACTAATGCAACAACTGAACAAATACAACAGCTGAACAAATGCAACAGCTGAACAAACACAACAGCTGAACAAATGCAACAGCTGAACAAACGCAACAGCTGAACAAATGCAACAGCTGAACAAATGCAACAGCTGAACAAATGCAACAGCTGAACAAATACAACAGCTGAACAAACACAACAGCTGAACAAATACAACAGCTGAACAAATACAACAGCTGAACAAATACAACAGCTGAACAAATACAACAGCTCAAAAATCGTATACCGGAAGCAAGCTCGGGTTCGTAGGTCTGAAATAGAAGTGGTCGTAACCTTGACAAACGTTATGACTTCAAATCCTATTTGATTGTTCAGGACTATGCTGGTGACAGACTCTAAAAGCACTATATGTCTACCATCAATCTGTTTCTCAGTGAAGTCTGATGATCCCCTGCACTGGCCTGTGGGATTTCTACACAGAAGATCGTGCACTGCCGTGAGTCAAGTGGGAGGATGGAGCATGGCTTTAATCAGGGAACAGGTTATCCCTTAGATTCAGACGTGAGCGATAGTACCAATACAACTAGACAACCTGAAAAGAGACTTCTTTCAAGGCATACAGTGTGTGGTGTGGTGGGGTCAGGTAGAGGAACATAAGGGCCTTGGCGATGGCCTTGATATTTGTGTGCATGCCTCTAGATGTATTTTCTAAATGCTGAAATATGTTGCCTCCAGGACAGGAAGAGCTGTCAGTGGCATGGCTGATGGACAAAGTAATTTGCCACCCTGTCATCCTTTAACAAAAACATTGAGAGAACCTCTTTTGATGCATTCCCCATCGTTGTGAAGTGTTTACCTCACCTAACTTAACTCCTTCAAATGTATCGCATAACCCTAAAAGCTGAGGTGAGATGTGAGCATTGACAACTTACATAACAAAAATCAGCCTCTGAAATCTCCGGATTCCCAAAATACACTTCAGAGGAGGAGTCCAAGTCCAGTCTGTACTTCAAAGGTGCACGTGGGAAGAGGAGAGATCCTCTTGTGTAACGTCTCATGCCTCCTTAGAAAGACACTGTAGAAGCGATGAGCAATGAGAAAGCCAGAAAGGTGGGATGAAATTTACATTATGCGTAAATGGAAAGTAAAAAAGATAGAGAATCGGTTTTTAAAATCTCTATCTCACCAACGTTACAGAGAGATTTTCGCACAACTTTCTCTTTTCTCACAGAGCACGTCATTAATAATAGGGAACTGCAAAGTAAATTATCATTCATCATTATTAAAGAATTCCACCCACAGCTGGTCTCACTTGCTTTTTAGCCCATAGGAACCGTTCCCATTCCATTAGGTCTAACGCTGTCTACAGTAGATAGGAACAGCACACGACATCTCCGTTCGCAATTTCATTAACCCAGCCCACGGCTGTCAAACCGTCAACCAGGACATCTAACTTCCTTTAGGTTTTCACCCAAGTTGTTATGAAATTGATTGAACTTGTCAATCAGATAATTAGGTATGCTGGATTGTAGTTGGGAGGAAATTCTACTGGTCAACTGCCTTCCACGAACTGACATGGTCGGCCCACCCAGGGAACTATTGAGAGTGTTGAATTGAAAAAGGGTACTATCCCTTTAATATATTTTTCAGTTCTGCAAAAAGCAACTGATAAGGGAGTTGCTTAGCAATGTCATTTCCAACAAGCGAAACAAAATTGAAGAACCGATACTTCTATCAATAACATACGTACAATGACACTGTACACGTTGTTGTATGGACACTCCATACAAACTGTTGCAAAATAAATGAGCTTCCATAGAAACCCAGAGATGTACTTCAAAAAGTGCAAAGTTAGGCAACTATCTAGTTACAATTACTAGGGAGTGTAACAAGCACGACTATGCAATGGACGCGTGACTTATGTTTATGTTGACCGCCTGCCCGACCAACAGAGTGAGCTATAGAGTTACCAGATGAATCTATGATGGTGGTAGGTTATCCTTAAAGTATTCCATGTGTCAGTTGAAACGTTGTTTGGGTGTTGTTCATGTAATTTAATGCGGACATTGGTAGGACATTGGTATCGTGGTGTACCGGAGGCTAATTAAATCGTAAACTCATACACGAGTATGATAATGTGATCTTGGGCTTCAAAGGGAGAAAAATAACAAGTTACAATGCAACAAATGACTCAGTATGGAACACAGTTTATACTGCCGACTGTCAGATGGGATTTTCCCCCCCCATAGAGGATCAGGGTGGGTGGACAAAAGAGAGACGATACTTGAGTGGAAGAGGCGTATACGAATGATAATTTGTTCATATGACATTTTCGTTTATTATCTTGATGCAACTTGCGTTTTAGTGGCCTCAGTTGTGCATTATGCCTTTGCATCTCAGATGTGAGACATGGTTTGGGTACTGTATAATTGGGTACATTCATCACTATAGAACGTTCTTATTTCCCTATAGCTTTACTATACGTAGCAAGCTAACAGTTACATTATAAAGCAATGTAGCTATGGGGCATATCAAAAGTACATTGCAGTATTATACAACATTTACACAGGCTAAGTAGCTACCACAAGAACAATTTAGGAAACTAGGCTACTTGTCATGACAGTGTTCATCACGATAATAAAAATGAATCAACATCGGTCACAATCAAAATAAACACATGATTTCCGACCTTCTCCATTAGAGCTCGCGTTACTGACTTCAAAAACAACCGTTTTTTTAAAAGCAACAGTCAAATGTCTCGTCCTTTGTCAATTTCTAGTGTGTTCACTGTGCATATTGGGATTTTGACTGTATGTCAATATCATAGATTATTTCTGACTGGGCTCAAGAGACAACTTATCAGGGCGACACCAGTTTCAGCACTTTAACACGACTCCTGAGGATTTTTGCATTTCTACTTTACTTGCCATGCTGAGCTAGAAAATCAATGTTTTTTGTGTTTTTTTTTTCTTTCACTCCAGACGCTTCTATTTGTACTGCACTGGTTAGAGTGCAGGCTAAGAGGAGCTTTGATTTCACATCCTGAAGGTAGTTGACATTTATTTCACAAACACTTGACATTTGGAAATGGTCTCCTCTTACGATAGTGTGTATGAATGCCTCCCCACACCTAGAAGGCATTGTAAGATGCAGCTGGAGAAGATAGTTTGTCTATCTGGCATTTTGTCTTTAACTGCAAAAGAATAATGCTCAAGCTTTCTCGGTCAAACGCTTATATTTAACCCCCCCAAAATTACCCAGAGTTGAACTTGTGAATGCCTCATAAATAACACCTCCAGTGAAGTCAGCCTGCCAGAGAAACGAAATTCAAAGGCAGACGTTCAGCGATGACATTTTTTTTTCTTTCTTTCTACAATTCAAACTCTCATAGAAATAAGAAAAAGTAGCCAAAGAAGCCCCCGTCCTCTTTGAAAAGCAGCCTACGGTACGCTGAAGATAATACAGTCGTCTCCGTTTCCAGAGTCCCTCCTGCAGGCATGGGTGGAATCGACATGACAGGACTGCATTGCCTGCAGGAGTAGAAGGCAATGCTGCGGATGATATCTACTCAGCCCAGCTGCCAAGCGTCAACCTCCACCTCGCTGAAAGAAGTAGTGTAAAGCATCTCGCGCTGTAATCTGGATGTCTCTTCTTTAACCTTAAACCCCCTTCCCCTCGCCCCGCCCCCCCCCCTCCGCCGCCCCCCAACCCCTTTTATTCTCAAACTCTTGAAGCACATGTAGGGCTCCTGAGTGTTGACTTGAGGGCTGTCGACTGTGGCAATTATAGGAAAGGCTTTGCTCTTTAAATGAGCTCAGGAAGAACAATGAGGGTGCATGCGACTTCAAATTGACACAATTTACATTTGTGCACACCGTGTGTTCAAATGTTTCATGTGTCTATCCCTGGGGCTGTCAATTGAAGCCAAGCAGTCTAATTATATGTACGTTCCATTGGGAAACAGGGTGTTAGGTAAGCGGAGAGAGAGAGATTACCACTTGATGAGATGCTACATTGTGCCATAAACACATATGCATTGTCATTCATAGTTTGGCTCCATGACCTCAAGCTGTCTGTTTGAACATTCGGAGAAATCAGTAAAAGGCTGGGAGAAGCTCTTTTGGGCTTCGCCGCGTTGTCATGGAGATACGGGGGGATGAAAGAAGTGGAATTGAAAGACATATAAGCTCTGCTCAGTTTTTAGGGAAATCTTCCATTTTGTGCAAAATCTGATTGCATGTTCAAAGTGTTTTGACTCTTAAGGGATGTAAATAAGAGTATGAAAGTGTTTCATCGCGCAGCGAAGCCAATGGATATTTGATCACATTTTAGAGGAAAACATAAAAGTGGACACAACGACAGATTCAATAGATCTAGCAAACTCTGACAACAACAATTCGTTTGAATAAGACATGCTGGAGCTTGGAAACACCTAAAACATACAGGACTGTGGGCTCTGGGAACCCTGGGTGAAGACTGCATATGATGAGCCCTATCCTCACACCACAGGCATGTACTCAACATATTGACTTAAATCAAGCTTCTTTTGACTGGTGCTCACACTGACGCCCACTTTTCACTCGCTTCTCCTCGGTGTCTAATTATCTGCCTGCTGGTTCGCTGCTGGAATGGACTGTTTGGAGGACAATGTGCAAATTAGGAATTATATAGTTTAAAGATAAGATCACTCAGGAAACCTCTCCAGAAACTGGGGTGAGGGTGGGTGAGGGTGGTGGGTGGGGGGGGGTCAGGTGAATTTAAATAGAAGCGTATAGGCGTCTGCTGTAAGTGTATGTGTGGACAAGGACATCTCTTGAAAACAACTGTGAGAATTAAGCGACTATGCTCAATGGCAGTCTGTTGGTGACAGTGTGTTGTGACTTGCGATCAGTGATGCAATCTAGCTGAGAAACAACAACTACAAAAATGACAATGTCCAAAAAAAACGACATTACCCAAATCCAATTAAACTGGCTGAGACATTAGCTCAGGTCATTATCCCCAGGAAAGGTCCAGCCTAGCCTATAGGACCACATCCTGCAAATATACATAGGTGCATTGCAACCCAGTAAAGGTAAGCAAGGTTTCAGTTGGGTGGAAAGGCTAAAGGGCTGGTTCGGTAAAGCAAGACTCTAGTTTGTTTACGTTAGTAGCACATGTTGATGTTATTGTTTGTGTTAGTTGTTTTAGTGAATGGGAGACATGGACGTTAGATGTGTAGTGGATGTATGTATACATGGAGGAGTTGATATTTGAATTGTGGACAACTTTTGACTTGGGGGATGTTTGTTATGAAAGCATTGGAGATGACTTTCAAAATCAAATCAAATAAAAAATGTATTTACATTGCCCTTTTTTACAAGCAATGTCACAGTGGGCTTCACATATGCCCATAGAACTGCCCCTCAACCAACCTAAACCCTCAAGGAAGACAAGGAAAAAGTTTCAAAAACAGTAAACTACAGGGGGTCAAAGAATTGCTCAAACGCTTCACCATCCACGTTTAACATCTTCATCTGGAATTTCTGTCACTATTTGCCCACCTGCCAATTGAGTTGTCACAAATCTAGTTGTAAACAAACAAACTCTGCATTAACTTCTCTAACACCTGGGTCTCCAAGCGGACGTTTGTGAGGCTGTATAATTCATCCCTGTTTTCTGCTTGCTTGATGAGGCGTACACACTCACACACACACCTACACACACACACACACACACCTATACACACACACACACACACCTACACACACACACACACACACACACACCAGCACCTGCACAGCAGCTGGTCCTCTGGCGTCGGTTCAAGCCCGAACACGAGGGCTTACGGGTGGGCGGTCACCGGCCGTCATCAGCGGTCGCCATAGCCTCTCATCGGAGAAGCGTCGCCGGCTACACCTTATGAACCTCTGCAACCTTCACGCCGAACGCGCCGCCATCCGCCACCTGCTCCCATCAGTGGCGCGCGCGAGAGAGCGGGTGATTGATGCTCTGCCCATAAACGGTAAAGCGTGAGTCATCAGCCTCCTGCAGTGTCGGCTGACGCTGGCAAGAAACATAAAAGCCCTGCAGTTTTGCTTGCCGCAATTAAAGTGACTTGGTTAATAAACAACCTTTATAAAAAACGATCCACACCCTTGCCAAAAGGAAAGAATATAGGCTGCTCCGAAATATGGAGCGCTAACCTACGCGGTGGATCTCAAACTTATAATTTCTAAACTTTCAAAGCAGCTTTTTGACAACCTTTCACGTTCTGTTATCTAAAGTAAGAGCCCTCCAAAGCGTAGGCCGAATGAACAAGACAAGCCAACAAAACGTTGAAAAGAACACAAAAAACTAATTGTACAGAGCGAAACAGATGACTAACCGCCGCTTCAATACGTTTCCTGTTTTTTTCAACACGTCTGGGTTGTTCCTAAGCTTTTCTAAGCTCGGCCGATAACAAACACATAAGCCATCCATTCAGAATGTTGAATCAAGTGATGTTGAATCACTGAGTTTGGAAAAGCAAAACCAAGGCCTCAGTGAGCCTATAGGCTACAGTGCTCTCTGTCTCTGTCTCTTTGTCTGTGTCTTTTTTTCTTCTTTCTTTCTTTCTTTCTTTCTTTCTTTCTTTCTTTCTTTCTCTCTCTCTCTCTCTCTCTCGCTCTCTCATTGTCTCGCTATCATAGTTCATCATGGTCATGGTCCTTTCTATTTGTTCTGTTTTTTTCTCTTTTATTATTGTCTGAGTGCTGAGTTCTGCGCAAACTCCTCAATAAGACGCTGATGACTGTTGGCTCACTGGTTTAGGTCCTTGCTTTAAAAACCGTGACAGGGACGTTTCCGGGTTTTTTCCCCCCCGCGTCCTGTTCACAGCGGTTGCGGGCTTTACATAAGGAGAAATCGGGTTTTTTTCTGAAGCCGCTGACTTAGTGCAATAGAGTGGCATCTGATTATGCTGTAATTCATGCAATCACCGTACAAAAAACGCACAGAACACTGCTACAACAAGGGACAGGATATTACAACTTCTCAGCTCACTGGTTGTGGTTGGTGTTCACCTAGCTATTGGTGTAACAGGGCTTCTGTTCATTTCTAATGTTTTGTCGAAAAGGGATCGAATAAAATGATTCAATTGAATTGGTTGCAAGATGACAGATTATGCGTTCATGAACTAATGAGGATTTTAAAAAAAATAAGAACACGTTCGTTTCACACTGAATCATTTGGTATCAAATGATTAATGTAGGCCTACTTAATGTAGACAGCTTTGGCAGTAAATGTATATCGCGGAGAAAGAATCAAGAGACGCGTTCTACGTGATGTGCGTTCCATTGTATGTGATGACGCATTCTATTGCCTGTGATGTCCATACTATTGTGTAATTTACGTTCTATTGTGTGTTTTGACCATGTGGCATTCAAGCATATTCCCTGTGGTTCGTTTAAAACGCACGGGGTTTCCATGTTGTTGAACGTCCAGCACGTCAATTACTGGTACTTTGTGACGTCTTATTCGGATGTAAACATGTCTGCTAATGGGTTTAAAATGACTTTGATACAAAGAACATATATTTATAAGACCTTTCTTTATAATGTTTAAATGGATCGCAGTTGGTTGGACAGACACACAATTAACTCCTTACAAAAGGACACTCCAAAGGCCTGGTCGTCCATGACTGCACATTAGCTAGCATGCACACATTTCTGATTATACAGTCCATTAACCTCTATCCCTAGGTCACTATGGAAGGATAGTATGAACGTCACAATGGATGGATGACCATTACCGCCTGAAGTCAAACATAAGTCTAAACTGCGTAAAGCAATGGTTGATTCAAGATTTTTTTATTGACTGGTGACTCCTGGGAAAAACTGTGGATTCAAATGATTTTCTAATGTTTCAGATGTTTAACTTTTGGCACGTTTAAACTATTCACCTTATTTACAATGTTTAAACCCATTTCCAAGTCCTTTAATCCTATTATATAAATATCCTGGAGCTGCTGTTGTCTTTTGGTGCCACTAGAGGCAACAATGAGTTGGCCTTTATCTCAGCATCCAAACTGTATCAGTTTACTGTCATGTCATTAATGCAGAATCCAAGATGTTTTAGATTACTATAGAAATCTA
Source organism: Plecoglossus altivelis (assembly GCA_036571765.1). Lineage (NCBI taxonomy): Eukaryota > Metazoa > Chordata > Actinopteri > Osmeriformes > Plecoglossidae > Plecoglossus > Plecoglossus altivelis. The sequence goes on from BROE01000001.1 coordinate 12,537,528, forward strand.
AAAATATCATGGTATAAGACACAAAATGTGTGTTTATGAAGAGCAGAACACAATATTAGCCTTCTCTGCGTATTCTCTTGGTATTCAAATTCATCTTCGCGACAAATCGCATGAAATAAACAATTGAAACTCCTTTTCAACTTGTAACTTTGGTTCTAGAACACGTTATACATAGCCAGAACTCCGTTGCCTTGATGACATCATCAAGGCAACGGAGTTTTGCCTGAATCTCCAACAGGTCTCAGAATGTTTTCCAGCAAAATGGTAAGAAAGCAGTGAAGATTCTTTTCAGTATACAGACGTTTTTTGTTAGACATAGTGACAACAAAAAATGTTCTTAGTTTCTCAACATACCTCAGAATGTGTATTTAAAGTAAGACTGATGTGATCTAACATAATACCTTCATACACAATTTGTATGTCGCAGTGGATATAAGATTCTGTTGATTGAGTCAAATGTTTATGGATTAGTATAAACATGTTGCTGATTTATGAAATAACCTGATGTCTTGTTTTGATGAAACGGGTGATTCTGGTTTATAAACAATAGACCTGTTTTTTTCTAACAATAATGTTGATAACACGTTCTTTTACAGAAGTCAATATGAAAGTAAGATTTTCTTCTATCATCATGATGGGCACTTGCGTCGAGGCAAGGCAAGATTATTTGCCAAGCACATTTCAACAACAACACAATTAAAAGTGCTTCACATTAAACCATTAAAAGCCTCAAAACAAAATGCTAAAGAAAACCAGATTTAAAAGCATTTAAGATGAAAGTAAGGAAAAGAAAAAAGTTGAAGTGCCGTTTAAGAAATTAAAAACTGGTGCGAGATTCAGACATTGATTAACATCTTTGAATCTGGTTCAATAAAAAGCAATAACAATCCAGGTCTTGATAAGACATTTGATAAGAATCACCGATGGTTCTTTAAGTCTGCTGTGAGTAGACATCTGTAAATAAATATCCATGACATTTCCAACAGAACATCAGCACTAGGTATAAAAAAAAAAATCTTGTCTTATTTCCACGGCATTAAACCTTCATTTATTACTTTTTTTTGTTGCCATGATTTGTTAACATGATGTCTCCTCCTCGCTGGTGTGTCTTGTCATCACGCTACGCGATTCTAAGTCCGTCCATCTGGCTCTCGGTCTATTCCCAGAGCCTCCTATCACTGTCACATGGACTCTCAGTCATGCCAACAGAGGAGATTATCCTGTGTTTGTGTGTTGGCATCCTCCCTACTGTCCTCTCCCACTGCAGGTCGTTCCTTTCATGGCGTGCGGTAAACAGTGGAGGAGGGCTGCATTCCAAACCCGTTCCTAGACCCTAACACCAATCCCTCCGAGAGGACTATTCACGGTCCAAATGTGTCTTTTGGCCTACACCCTGTGTCCTCCTGTGTGATGGCATCCACTTTATGCAGGTAATCAGATAAGAAATATTGAATTTGTAATTGTCCCCTCTTGACCCTAATCTTGTACCTGCCGTCCTTGGCAACGTTTCTTGCATCCAGATCAGGGAGTGAAGCCTGAGGCCCAAATCAACCGCTTGAATCTTGAATTTTTTCTGCAGGTATTTCAAAAAGGGGTTTAACATGAGGACCAGCTACGGCACGTGTCAATCTGTAGTATCAAGGCTCGATAGAAACAGCTAAATCCTATTTTCCTAAAGCTGTGGGCTTCAAAATATAAATGTATTTTGATACCGTCCCTATGAGATCTAGGACAGAATATCAGATGATATTAGGCTATAATGGCCAAATGAAGAGCGACTGACATAAGACCTAGTTCACCCTCCATCTCCACTTCCGTCTATGCTCCAGTTTTGCTGTACACCATAGCAACCCCACTTTTGCTATTCTGACTGTAAATCAGCTACACACACAAACACACACACGCGCACATACACACACACTCACACAAAGAGACACACGTGTTCACAGGCGCACACTGACGCTGCCCTCTCCACAACAAGCCCCCCTGGGGTCAAATCCACCAGATAAGTATTATCACATCTGGCCCAGAACTGTTTCAATCCGTTTCATTTTTTTTTCTCCAGCTGAGATGAATGAATGAGAGCTGATCAGAGAGACATAAACCATTCACTGCAGTGGTTGACTCCCGGTGCCTGGGTGTGTCTGTGTGTGTCTGTGTGTGTGTATGTCTGTGTGTGTGTGTGGACTTGCAAGCGTGCTTCTTTGTTTGTGTGTGTGTGTGTGTCTGTGTGTGTGGACTTACAAGCGTGCTTCTTTGTTTGTGTTCGTGTGTGCGTCATAGGCAGTGGCTTTGTGCGTGCTTGACCACACACCCATATGTGTGTGTGTCATCATTTAATCAGTGTAGTGTAATGACATGACTGTCGAAGGCATGCAACTCTCTGGTCACTGGGCAACAGCATTACGTTGCAGTTGTGTTGTCAAGGGCAAAATAACAATCGATAACAATCTCTTTCTTATTCAACGGCCAGAAAAGTGTCCTTTTGTACAGAACAGCTGCTGTCTTATTCGGCTGTTTCAGGTGGACAGGATTGTGTAACTTGCATGGATGTGTTACAGGTGAAACAATAGCATACCAAGCTGCACTACAGAAAGAAAGATTTTCCACCATATTTTAAAAGGTACAGGGGCCATCTTGAGATCACAATGACTTTTGCTTTTCATGTATTCAGATTTGTTTTTCTTTTCATCATTTCTATCTAGTTTGCCAACCTTCGCTGTCAGTGCTCACAGAGAGATTCTAGGGCTTTTAAAACTTCGTCCTAAATAAAACCACAGGTCATTCGATATCCTCAGAGGAATTCTAGTAGAATGTGGAGTTTCATTTAACCTTTGTGCGTTTGTGTGCGTGCGCACGCGCAGTGGCGTGTGTGTTTTTTGTTGCATGTGTGTGTGGTTGAGTGTGTGTGCGGTTGTGTGTCGAGAGATAAGAGAGGAGACTTCAAGGTTACCGATCGCGCTGCCAAGCTCTGCATTTAGAAAAGGGATCCATTTTCCTGCAGTCCTGACAGTATTACATCAGTAAACACCAGGACACACGAGAGGGAAACAGTTTTCAATACAAAACTTAATTATTCATTACAGACCTCTTCCTAATGAATCGATTAGTGGAGGCCGTCATTTGGCTAAAAATACAAAAATACCTCTGACTGACTTACCACATACATGTTCTACTTCGGAAAAACAAGATTTGCTTAGTTTTAGACGAGAGGACTGGTGTAGGTTTGTTTACGACGTGTTTCATTCCCTCGCAAGAATTACAGCTGAAGTTCCTTCCATTTACCAGCAACCTGGACAGCTTGGTGCTTCGTTTTTGAATTTAATGCCGGTGTTGTTCATTCATTAGCTGCCGATCTAGAACGTTCTCAGCGCATCCTTCTGGAGAGACAGATGGCTTTTCTGGCACGGCAATCTTCAGAAACGTTTAGTCACTTTTTCTAAACATCGAATGTTTCTGGATCATGGTACACAATACTTAAACTCTCAGGATCCATCTCATTCTTCATACAGTATGAAGGTAGGCCCTTCGATGACATTTACATAACGTTTAATCTGAAACTTGGATTTGCAGATATGCCATGCAGTATTATTTTAACGCGGAGTAGGCCCTACATGCCGTCATACTGTACAAGTCAGCAGACGTTAATTCGATGTGAAACCCAGAGATGGTTCTCTCTCTTCAGCAAGTCTACTACAATAACGTTATACTGTTTAAGTCCCCTGGTCTTAAAGATGATTATCTGTCTCATTAACATAAAGTCGGGAGCTCCGCTGGTCTTTGACATTGAAAAGCTTCTTAGCGGAGAAAACCTTGTTTGGAAAGCACGAAGTCTTACATTGACATCTGATCCAAAGTGCTTAGACCTGCATGAACTTTACCGTTTTCTCCGATAAAACAACAGTTTTTATGTTCCAGCAATCTGAATCTGAGTCTAGCTTCATAGCTACGTCAAGTAATTTGGCACACTCAAGGAGTTTACTGTTAGGAAGATGCATAATGGTACGTCTATTAAGAAACCCCATTGTTTAATAGGCCTCCGTTTCCTATCGAATACCACCGTTTGAATCCTTAGGCTACCAGAATCAATTGCAGCTTTAATTGACGATGGTTATTCAACCCCTGTGAACTTTTGTTGCCAAGGAGACCACGCAATTTACCATGGTGTAGTTTACCATGGTGTAGCTAACAGAGAGTGTTCGCCGGTACAGAGTGTTTACGTTGCAGAGCTTCTTGCTCGGAGCAGGATAAAGCACTCGCTAATCCAGCCCCTCTATAAGACCTAAGAGTTTCATTATCGCAACTTCCTTCACCCTGAGAGTCAAAGGTCATAGACCTTTTCTCTACCACGACCATCTGGAAATAAGGCAGCGGTGAAGTGCTGTGCTGGAACACCGCTCGTTTCCCCCCCCCCCTCTTTCCGTTTCATTTTTAGTTAGGAAAAAGTGTGATCCCAATAGAGAATGGCAAAGTCATTTTCAAGCTAATGAGAAAAAATTAAAATGACAGTATTTCATTGCCGAGACATGGCGCTTTGATCGAGTGGCCCAATTTAAAGTATAAAGGAAGTAGCCGAGATAAAGAGAATGAGTGCTCTTTGTCAGGTTTCATGTCGTGAATTAAACTGCAGATTTATTGGTGTCAGATGCTGAAAAAAAATCCTGTTTGGACAAGAGGACAAAGCCAGCCAATCCTAAAGTATTCCATTGGGACTACATTGTTCAGGAAAAAAAATCACCTGCATGCAAATGAATGCAGAACAGGCCAAGCAGAGATCATTATGCTATATCTTAGTTTTATAAAGAGTTTGTAGTGGGTTCAATTTTATACAGATGTTTTTGTGATGAGGGTTGAAGATGCAATGACAAGTCAGTTATTCCTTTCCTAGTTTTCGAATTTTGAGTAATTTACATGGAAATGAATATCACTTCTATTTTTTTGCGCATAATTTTACTAGCCCAAACATACATATGAACGTCTGATGTCGACAGTTAGCCATACTATATGTATTATCCAGTAATCGTTGAATTACCACCCTCAGTCGGCCAACTCGTTTTAACTTACTATAGTTTATTTCATTTAAAAAAAAACGGTTGCCTATCTAGTAGATGCACAGTCAGTCGTCACTTCTTGTACTCAATCACAACTCGAAACTGCGCGCGTGCAAAGCAGCTACACGACTCCGCCCCGTATCATCCGTCGCGGGTTTTGAGAGTACAAAACTGCTGCAGTGCTCAGGAACGTTAAAACATCATACCTTTTATTAAATCCCATTATACCAACCATATATTTGTGTTCTATGAAGATTGATTCTAAGTGAAGAGTGGACAGTTGTAATGGCAGTTGAAGAGTATTGTCAATAAGATGTGAAAAAGCATGCTAAATCCTACTAAACAGTCTATGCAATCACCACGACGCACGTTACACACCGTTAGATCTTACTAAATCCTACGTGATCTAGTGTAACGGTATATCTTCGGGTGGTTTATGTTTCAGGCGGATGACACTGATAATCGTCGTAATCACCTCATAGGTACCTATCTAGCCAGAATCAGGCCACCAGCAGTCAGGAGGTGTGAAAGCCAAGGGACCTCATTCTTTCTCTCTCTCTATTCATTCCTCCCTCTCACTCCCCATATCTCTCTCCCCCCCCCCACTTCCTCACCCCCCCCCCCTCTCTCTCATATTTCTCTCTAGCCCTCTCTCTTTTTCCCCTCCCTCTCTCCCACGTTCCATCTCTCTTTCTCCCACTCTCGCTCTTCCTGACTCCCCAAATCTCTCCCCCCCTCTTTCTCACATTCCAAATCTCTCCCTATCTCTTTCTCACATTCCAAATCTCTCCCCATGTGTTTCTCACATTCCAAATCTCTCCCCCCCTCTCTCACTCCCCAAATCTCTCCCTCCACCTTCTTTCTCACTCTCCAAATCTCTCCCCCCCTCTCTTTCTCACTCCTCAAATCTCTCCCCCCCTCCATTCCTCTCTCCCCCCTCCCTCACCTCTGCTTACCACAGCAGCTCTTCCTTATCGCTCTCCGTCTCCTGCTCTCCGTCTCCTGCTCTCTGCCTTCCCATCAGCGGTGCTTCTGTATCTGTCTGCTTCACCCTCTGTCATCACCAACCCTCCTCTGGTCTTCTGATCTTCATCCTTGGCCCTCAGTTCCCCTCCCTTTGCCTCTACCCACCTGAAAATGTGCTCTCTTAAAAGAAAATAGGACTTGAAATAGCTCTATAAAAAAACTTTAGTATTCACCAACAGAATGTCTTGAGTCTAGAAGCAGACAAAGGGCATTAAAACATTAATATATTATGGTTCTTCTCCCGAAAAAATAGCAAGTGAGAAAAAAATATATGATTTAAGAGTAAGTTTGGTCTTTGAACGGGAAGTGCGGTAAAAAGGTTTTCTGTCTGGGCTTTTGGCAAAGTGACATGAGGAGATGTTTAATCCTCGTGCTCTCTTTATATTCTGCAACTCATCCTATCCTTCAGGTCAAAAAGGCCCCATCTTCAACCTTAAACTAAAGCAGATGAATCCCATCTTTACCCTGTACCCCTTTGGGCACTGAAATGTGCAGCCATGCTGCACATGAATCAGAAAGATTTAGCTTAGTCTGAGTTTAATCAAGCACATACAAATCGAAACGTCTCATTGTGTGTGCATTTAACATAGTTTCGGGTCATTCTGACCCTTAAAGAAAGCATGAGGGTTAAAGCAGAGTTAGTGACCGAATGAAAGGATAACTTAAATTGAAAATGCAATAAAGCCACATCCAATCGATATCTTATGCTGACCATTACTGCATTGAAGGGATGAAAGTTAATTAGATGGATCCCAACTTCAAGGAAGACAAAACATGAATAAGAACAATGCCATGAGTCCAGAAATGATGTGTTTCTAATGGGGTTTTTTCTCCTAAAGTTGTAGCAGCAATACAGCTAATGTTTTTCCCATCGTCCTCACAACTGTCCAAACGATGTGCCTGCCTTCTGGATGACCATTACACTTACGTGCTAAACTTCCACAAAACTATTTTTAATCCACGGTCATGTCTTTTTCAATGACAGCAGATGAGACCAGTTGTTCAGGGAGCAAAGAGCTGTCAATCAAATGGAATGAGAACAAAGATGGAGAGGAAAAAAAATGGGAACAGGTCTATGATTAGAGGTGCCATGACACTTTTACCTTCATGGAGTGACTTATAAACAACTTTACTTGTCAAATGTGAGACTTTTAGTCATGGGTCTAAATACCCTAGTGGACCATAACCCATTAGAGACATTTATCTAGAACAAATGCTTACCTGGCTTGTTGCACAACAGCAAAAGATATGTATCATACATGACAGTAAAGTTCTTAGAAAATGTTTCAGTTCACCTACTGGGTGTGTGTTTTAGAGAAAGAGGAGAAGAAATCTTATTTAGTTCTGTCTCTCTCTCATGCTTGGCTAACAACGAGCTTTCAGTACATATCTCTGTACAGAACATGAAGTACTTATGTTCATTTTGTAATAAATGACACCGTAAAACCAAAACACTAGGTACAAGGACACCACGGACATAGCATTCTCTACATAAAAGTTGCTTTTCTAAAGTAGTTAATGCATGGAAATTCACATACGTTTTAGTCATCGGCATTAGTTAGGGATAGAACTGTTTAATGTTTCCATACCCTGTGTGCTGCAAGTGGAGATCAAACCATCGCTTGTTCTAATCTCAACTCCGAAACTCCTGTCCTCTTTGAGTCCCTAAGCCATAGGTGTCAAACTCCAGTCCTCTAATGAATGGGTTGTTATCAAGCTCTGTGGAAGCCTGATAACGACCCATCATTAGAATCAGGTGTGCTGGATCAGGGAAACATCGAAAACCTTCAGGACAGCGGCCCTCCAGGACCGGAGTTTAACACCCCTGCCTTAAGCTATCCCTAAAGTCCAATCAGTCATTTTTTATTAAAAAAGTCTCTCCAAATACATGTTGTTGAAGTTCTGCTAGAGAGGAGTTCCTTGAGGAGACTGAACAGGTGGCTGATTGGGGACACAGACGAAGAGGACAGGCTGTGTGCTGGGAAGAGGGAAGTGACTGGCATCTGAAACAAGCCATTATGTCCTCTCACAAACTGGAAAAGAGACCCAGGAAGCCGGCAGATAAACACAGATATTTATAGCACTCGATAAATGTGTGTGTAAACGTCGTCTAATTCTGGGGGGAGGGGGGGTGGGGGTTTAACATCGGGTCTGAAACATCGAAACCTTCAGGACAGCGGCGCTCAAGGACCGGAGTTTGACAACCCCCTGCTAAGCATATCCCTAAAAGGTCCAATCAGTCTATTCTATATATATCTCTAACAATCATGTTTTTCAAGTCTCTGCCACTAACAAGATCGACAGTCCTGAGAGAAGGGAACTGAACAGGGCTAAAATTGGGACCAACCGAAGAGGAATCAAGGCTGTGTACCTGGGAAGAGGGAAGTGCACTGCGATCTGGAAACAAGCCATTAAATGTCCCTCTCACGAAACTAGGAAAAGTGAGCCACAGGAAAGCCGGCAGGAACACAGTTGTACTAATAGAGCACGCGATAAAGTGTGAGTGTAAATCGTCATATTTGGAGGGAGGGGGTGGCGAGCCGGCCCCGATAACCTGGCGACGTACGGGGATTCTTACCAAATTCGTGTACAAGTTTTGTTTGCCTGTAGTTGACCACATGGCGTTCCAATCCTGCAGGTGTATTCTCTATGTTCTTACTCTCTTCAAAACACACAAACAACACAACACAAGCTCCACATACATACACACACACCACAACAAACACCAAATAGAAATATGTTGCTCCTATTCACCAGCACACAAGAAAGATCACAGGAAAGACAACATCGGGGCTTGGCGTCCCTTTCCTGTCCTTTTCTTCCTCTCAGGCAAACCTTCTGCTAATCCGTCATCCTGGCGCCTTCCTTTTTTCCGAGACGGTTTTTGAGTCACGGACAAAGCGTTGGATTTGAGGAGCTGTAGCAAGCGTCTGACTCAGCAGACAACGACACAATTAGGTTTGAGATCCAGCTGCTTCCTAAGCTTTCACTGAGCTCAGCTTCACATCACAACAGGTCCGGCTAGCTCTCCATCTCCCACAGTTTATTTACTTCACGGTTCTTCACCCTTCATTGTCTGTCGCTCGCTCGCCCACCTCTCTCTCCCTGAGTTGTCTCTTGCTCGCTCGTCCACCTCTCTCTCCCTTCACTGTCTCTCGCTCGTCCACCTCTCTCTCCCTTCACTGACTTTTGCTCGCTTGTCCACCTCTCTCTCCCTGAGTTGTCTCTCGCTCGTCCACCACTCTCTCCCTTCATCATCTCTTTCTCGCTCGTCCACCTCTCTCTCCCTTCACTGTCTCTCGCTTGTCCACCTCTCTCTCCCTGAGTTGTCTCTCGTTTGCTTGTCCACCTCTCTTCCTTTGTTGTCTCTCTCTCGCTCAGCCACCACTCTCTCCCTTCATCGTCTCTTTCTCGCTCGTCCACCTCTCTCTCTCCCTTCATCGTCTCTCTCTCGCTCGTCCACCTATCTCTTTCTCTCCCCTACATCTTCCTCGCTCTGGCTGCCTCCCCCTCAACACAACTCACCCAGAGACAGATAGCCCTGACCCAAAGTTGTGGAATATCAGAATATCGGCCCGAGCTCTGTTGGACATCCTGTTTGTGGTTTCTTGCTGGTATAAGCACCTCCAGTTAGTTCACAAGTGCAGAGGGCAGAAACCCAGGCAACCTTTCATAAACCTGTCAAAGTTTCTCATGAAATATTTTCTGCTAACACAGATACAGTCATGTAAGGAGGCCAGGAGGACTTGCCAGTAGTATTTCTGATGGCTTTTCACTGAGACGCCCACACGCATTAATTGCAACCTGGTGCTGCAGTCTAAAGAACTTTGGATCTTGGACGACGTCAGCAGTGACCCACTTTCTTAGGTTTTCATACGGGAGCGCGGAAGAAAATAATGAACTACCATTCTGACATTCTATGCTTTCCCCGTACGATGATCGCTGAAATACTAGCAGACAGCCAAGGATGAATACATTTTAAATGCCTGGTTTCCCTTAATATATATCCAATGCTGAGTTCATTTAAATATAGGCCCATTACTTGGATGAGCACACAATGTATTTCAGATCATCGTATATTTCTTTTTATTGCGCCTAACATAGGCCCTGCTCGGGCTCCGGAACTAAGGCATGCGTTCGGTGCCAGGCTGTGATTAACATCCTGTATTCTACGCAGTCAAGGTTTAGGCCAGATTATTACCACCGAGTGACCTCACACGATTGTTTTCGCCCTTTGAAATCACGCAGGGCAGGATGTCTCTGAAGACGACGGTAGATCAACCACGCTGCGGCTTTGAAGAAGGCCGCTGGCGAGTCGCCCTCCGAGAGTTATGCCTGTGCTAATAATGCAGCTGCAATGTTTGGCTCATTGATGTCCTTGTAGCGTCCCACCATTCATCACTGTTTATGGGCAGCGGTAGGAGGAATTGAACCCGACCTCCCCGCCGGTTTGTGACGTCAGCTATTTCAATTAACTGAAAATATAAATCTGTTTTCCGATGAAACACGGCTGGCGGTCGGCTGAGCGGTGTTTACAGGTGAACGGTGGTGGCTTCTGTAGCAACAGGTTGTTGGTTGGAGCAACGAAAATCAAATAGCAAGGAACACGCACTTGAAACCAGAGGAAGAAGGCACTTTAGCTTCCAATGGTTTTTCCTCCACCATACGATGTAGGTATAAGGCATGGTTAAGATTTGCGGGCTTTTAACGAAATTGGGTTTCGCTGGTCAGACACAGGACAGATGTATTGTACAGTAAACGAAAGTGTGTGGTGGAAAAACTCCAGGAAAAAAACGCGAAAACATCTATGAATAAAGGTTACAGAAAATCGACTTCTCAGTTGGAGAGATGGTTTCATTATTTTTATTTTACATTTCATTTGACTATAATCAGATAGCGCTGGTCAATCTAGTTGGCTCAGGATATTTGCACAGCTAGCCTCCATTCAACATGTGTCCAATGTCTTGTTCAGCAATAAAAGAAAAATGCTTCACATACAGTTTGTGTATCTATATTTTATCTGGTCAGCAAAAATATTCTAAAAATACTTGCTGTCATTGGGCTTCTGATAGCTGTAGGGCAGCATGTGGGTTACAGAAACACAAAACAGGTTTCTAGGCTTACAAAATAACAATTTTGAGGTTCGGATCATAAAAGGACAGATATGCTCATGTATTTTACCCGCAAATAACAAGGATTGTTTTTGTGTTGTACATTGAGCTGTTTACTATTGTACATTATATTCGAGCAGTTTTAGAAACTCGTCCCATATAAATTAAATGGACGCTCACGTCCGTGTTCACATTCCATCATATCCCCTATCCTATTACAAAACGATTTTAGATTAGAGACGTTTTGAACAGTTACATAAACCATATCGTTTGACATTCAATCGTTTTAATAGCAGCCTTTCCATGCAGGGAAAGACGAAAGGATCTATCGATAATCCTCGTTGTCTGCACATTCAAACCTTTGCTTTCACACCTCATCTTACACCTGTCCTCCTTCATTAAAGGAGTAGACTGCACACAGGATTTCAACGTGGAGCCAGTATCACAAGTGAGAAGTTCCCAACTCGTTAGAAGTCAGCGTGACGTTAACTCGGCTGGTTACGTGACGAAGAGCAGATCGCGCTCTGATGAAGGTTTCATCAGGTGCGGTTTACGGTTTCACGTACTCTCCTCTCGTTGTCACCTTCAGGGGCATCGTGAAACCCTATTTTACTGTGGCATGTCCTCTTGTATAAATCTGTTGTGCCCCAGGAAAATCTAAAGTTTAAGTTTGAACACATACTTTTTTAGATATGCATATATATTGATTGATAATCCCGGACAAAATCAACGCAGAATCCTAATCAACGCTTGTACAATCAAAGCAGTTTAAACGAAAACACAAATAGTTTTTCAACCTTCGACTTGAAAACGAACTCACTTTCGGGCTTCGGCAATCATGTTAAACAAAGCTGCATATCTCGACCCTTGGTCTGATGTCTTGACTCTTACATGGTCTATACCGTCACCATCTAAGATGTCCTCAATTTACCTCCCGCAATTTGTCTCTTTTTGTCGACTTGGAGTCAAATTAGAGTCTTTTACATTGTCACCCTCCACACCCCCGCTCCCACCGAATTGATACCGTCTCTTTCCTTCTCCTGATTTACGAACACGAGTATCCGGGGGTTACAAGAAGAAAATGCAGCCGTTTCTTCATTAAAGTCTCTCGCTGGCCTGATCAAAGGTGCAGACCTATTATCTGACGGCCGATAAAGCTGCTCCCGTCTGGTCTGACCTTTAATACCTCCCGTAAAATAAGGCTCAGGAGTCAGTAGTCAGCTCCAGCATTCTTGGATACAATGTGCCCTTCTGTAACCTGTGGTGATGCAGTCCTGCTGGGTAATAACTTCATAGAGATTTCACCAGTTGAACCAGACTACAGCATTGAAACATTGACAGACATTTGTTATGTTCTAAAAGAACAGATATACGAAGCATTTTAGAACCCTACAGAGACGGAGGTTCTGATCCGGTCTGTTGAGAACTTCCGGTGGAAAGTTCTGTGTTTGTTCCCGTTCTGATAAAAGCATTCCAAAGATCCTTTTCATGTAAGACAAAGGTACATCATACAGGTGTGACACATCTTTTAATAATCCCTTAAATTGAAAAGAGATTAGTCGACCAAAACAATTCACCTTGCCGCCTGTAACTGTCAATGACACAGGGTATCAGTACACACACTTTTGTTCCGTGTAAACAAAAGTTGGACAAAGCATTTCCAGGATGGCTGTCAAATCCTTTCTTAATTATAATTGGTTCTGGCGTTCAATTTAATATGGGGATGTGTATGTTTGTGTGTGTGTGTTTGTGAGAAACAGAGGGTGGGGGTTAGTTGACAATACCCCAAACATCAGTCAAGTAAATGACATGGAGAGAGACAGCGGGTAGAATGGTTGAGTGTGCCACGTAGATAGCGGGTCATTTGGAACAGCTGTCGTGATTAGACAGCGCCTGTCCCAGCCGCTTGGCGCTCGCCTCGCTCTGCGTCGTTTGAGGGAGGGGGCGGGGGGCGGGGGTGGCAGGGGGGGTGGTTCTAATTCGAGGAGTGACATTTCAACCCTCGCCTCAGGAGTGCATCAGACCCCTCTCCTCTCACTTCTGTCTCCCTCTCCTCTCGTTCCTCCCCTTTCTCCCTCCATCATTCCCCTCCCCCTCCCCGTGGGCGCTGGGTACATGCTTTGAGTAGATGAACCCCTGGTTTTGCCATTTGCAATCTGAACCTGTCGGATGTAAATGGGTTGTGTTCTTTCCTGCTCCTCCAGACCCTCCCCCAGGCACTTCCTCCCTCCCTCCCTCACTCCCTCCCTCACTCCCTCTCTCCCTCCCTCACTCCCTCTCTCCGTCCCTCCATCCCTCACTCCCTCCCTCCCTCGATCCCTCCCTCCCTCAATCCCTCGATCCCTCCCATCAACTGAAAAGCCGTAAAGGAGAGCATCTTCTGTTTCAAATGAACGTACATTAAAGTTCACAGATGTCACATGTGATTTACCTGCGAGACTACTTCACTCAGCAGAATAGTAAACTTGACGGTAACCGGCACCGTAAGCAACACACTGCTGACAATGGAATCCATCACTCAGGATGAACTGCTGTCTGTTCTCAAGCACCTTTGGCTTGTTGAACCCAGTCAGATGCACCGGTGCCTGTTCCCGCCCATTTCATTTATTGACCCTCAGTGACTCACATCTGCTGTCAGTCGCGCAAACACACGAAGCATCACATGGACGCACACACCTGTCCACCCACCCACACGTACACATACACACAACATGCACACCCATGCATACACAGAGACACACCCACACATACAAAGAGACAGATACACACCACACACACACACACACACACCCACATATACAAAGAGACACACTCACATGCAGTGTCACTTCAGTTTAATTCACCCAGTAGGAGAACCAGGAAGCTGATCAAACTGTCTTTCCAGCATGACAGTGATGACATTGAGAAAGCCATCTGCGATGCAAAGAAGGAAGTCGGCTTTGAGGCGAGAAGGGAGTTAATGTCCTGTAAAATGAGAAGTCATCTGCAGGAACGTCACATCGGAACACAGAAGAGTGCAGTCCTCTATCAACGTTAATGGAGAGGCTTTAAAGGGTCCCTTCCTCTG
>BROE01000001.1:12552300-12666642 GCA_036571765.1 Plecoglossus altivelis
TCTGTGTGAATTACTGAGCAACAAAAACCCTGAGTTGATGTTGCTAACGAAACATTTACAGGGGGGAACCCTCAGACGGTTACAGTGACTCGAAATTCCAACAAGTGTTTGAAATTCGACGTATTCCAACACTCTCCGTTCAAAAAAAAGAAGCTGTTCTCCTCGTACCGGGAGAGCGTTTACTGTGCGCAACAGCACAGCACCCTCCAGGAGGACAGCACTGAGTAGAGATCGGGATCATTTGTGAGGCTGACAGCAGGGCTGATGTGGCCTGAAGCGTTTAGCAACTCTCCACAGGGGTCAGTGATGACGCTGAGGCTGACTGACACCTGACTGCTTCTACCTCCGTGCTCCTGACCTGCTTGTGTACAGTACACAAACCACAGAGTCGGGGGGAGACAGAGAGACATACGGAGACAGAGGGAGCAAGCGAGAGAGAGAGAGAGTGTCAATGAGACAGAGAGAGCAAGCGAGAGAGAAAGAGAGCGAGAGAGAGAGAGTGGCATAATGACACACACACAGAGAGAGAAAGAGCGAGAGAGAGACATAGAGTCATAATGAGACAGAGAGAGAGCAAGAGAAAGCAAGACAGAGGGGCATGATGAGACAGAGAAAAAGAGCCAGAGAGCGAGAGAGAGCGACAGAGCGACAAAGAGGCATCGTGAGGGAGAGAGAGAGAGAGAGAGACAGAGTGTGTGTCACTCTCGCAAGACTAAAGTGCTGCCTGCCTGTTTCCTGACTGCTGCAGCAGGCTGGGTCACATTCAGGGAGAAATATCCCTCGCTGCTTGACTTATCCCAGCCTCCTGTTCAAATGGAGCTTGGCTGTCTCACACTATCTGAAAGGTCAACGGGCCTGTAATGTTCCTCTCCTCTCCACAGTTTGATCCTCACTCCCCATGGGGGTTTTTCCACCTTCCTTTTCCCACTCCCTCCTCTGAAAAGTCTGTGGGCGTAGGGAGTGGGGGTTGGGAGGGTAGGGGTGGGGGGTGGGGAGGGAGTGGAGTAAAGGTGGTGGAGGGCCAGGACTCCCAGAGAGAGAGAAGGGGGGGTAGAGCGAGGGATATAGAGATGATGAGAGAGAAAGAGAGAAGAGAAGAGAGAGGGTGAAAGAGAATGAGAGAGGTGGGGAGGGTGAAAAAGCAGAGAAAGAAGGAGGTAGAGAGAGATAGACAAAGACAGGGAGAGAGAGGGAGATGTCTACTCTCCGTGTGATGGAAAAACAAGAAGTGAGCAAAGACAGTCTTAGAGAGATGAGGGTAGGAGGATGAAAAGACTGCAGCCAGATCATCTGAGCTCGCTGGAGGCCAGGGATTCCCTCCTCTAACAACGAGAGCTGAGACGCAAGAAGACAGGTAGCAGTGAGACGCAGGAAGACAGGTAGCAGTGAGACGCAGGAAGACAGGTAGCAGTGAGACAGAGGAAGACAGGTAGCAGTGAAATGCAGGAAGACAGGTAGCAGTGAAGTGAGACACAGGAAGACAGGTAGCAGTGAGACAGAGGAAGACAGGTAGCAGTGAAGTGAGACACAGGAAGACAGGTAGCAGTGAAGTGAGACACAGGAAGACAGGTAGCAGTGAAGTGAGACACAGGAAGACAGGTAGCAGTGAAGTGAGACACAGGAAGACAGGTAGCAGTGAAGTGAGACACAGGAAGACAGGTAGCAGTGAGACAGAGGAAGACAGGTAGCAGTGAAACGCAGGAAGACAGGTAGCTGTGAAACGCAGGAAGAACAGGTAGTGTTGAAACGCAGGACAGACAGGGTGGTGGAAGTAACTTCAGACCCCGCCCCCCACTTCCCCTAAGACCATAAGACAAAGCAAAAGAACGCCCTTCATGTTTCTACTTCTGACTCGATAGCAATCTGCCACAAGCGCTCTTCATCCTCCCCTCAGAGACAGCATGGGGCGTGGGCCGGGGGGGGTGGGACGTCAGCATAGGCAGACTAAGCTCTTTCTTCTCTCGGCTGCTTTTTCTTCACTCGCTTTCTCTCTTTCCTGGGTTCTGTCCTGAGTTCTGTTCTCTCTCTTCTCTCTGTCTTGCGTCCCTTTTTGTGCAATATGCCTCTCCCTCTTTTCTCTGTCCTCCCTCCCTTGTTTCTGTCTGCTCATCTTGTTGGTTTCTCTCATAAGATCCCACTTCATGACTGTTTTTTTAACACATCTAAATGCACATGGTCACGTACACCCAAACAGTCTCACACATCACACTTACAACAACACCTACAGGAGGACACACACACATAGACACAAGCTCCACCCGCCCACCCCCCGCCCGGACCCAGACACAACGGACCAACACGGACACACAGGCACTCACAACACACACATCACACACACGGAAACACCACCTTACAACAAAACAACAGGACACGGAACATGGACAACCTCACCGGACAACCACAACACCAAGATTTACATCACAGCATCCCCACGGAGACGGACACACATAGACACACAAGCGACACACTACACACCATACACACTACCACACACACAGGACACCTCACCACACCACAGCACACATACCCTCCACATCAACACATACATCCCCGCGACACACACTCTACCCCCTACACACACTCCCACCCTCACACACACACAAACAACTCTACCCACATCTACCATACAACGGACAAACTTCCCACAGGACAAACCGAAAATAAACTCGCTTTATGTCACTGCTCTTTTATTCTTTATCAATCCCTCTTCCATTTTTTAAATTCTCTCTCCTTATCTCTCTGCATCTCTATCACCTCTCTATCTGCTTGTCTAATTCAGTTACATCCAACCATAATTGGTGCGAGTGATTTGAAGGTTGAACAAGTGTTGAACAGCTGCTTTGAACAGCTGTGTGAAGGTGATTGAAACAGTGTTGAACAGTGTTGAACAGTGTTGAACAGTGTTGAACAGTGTTGAACAGTGTTGAACAGTGTTGAGGTTGAACAGTGTTGAACAGTGTTGAACAGTGTTGAACAGTGTTGAGGTTAAACAGTGTTGAGGTTGAACAGTGTTGCCAAAGATGTCCACAAAGAAGGACCGCTCTGTCTCTTTCTTTCTAAATCTCACTGTTTTTCATTCTCTCTCTCTTGCGCTCCCTCTCTCCCCCTCTCCCTCCCTCTCTCTCTTTCTCTTCCTCTCCTTCTCTCTTGCGCTCCCTCTCTCCCCCTCTCCCTCCATCTCTTTATCTCTCCATCTCTATTCTTCTTGCGTCCCTCTACTCCCCCTCTCCCTCCCTCTCTCTCTTTCTCTTCCTCTCTTCTCCTCTTCACTCCTCTCGTCTCCCCTCTCTACCTCTCTTTCTCTCCTCTCCTTCATTCTTTCTCTCGCTCCTCTCTCTCTCCCCCCCTCCTCTCTGTCACACCTCTCCTCTCCTCTCTCTATTCCCTCCTCCTGTCCTTTCTCTTCCTCCTCGCTCGTCCTTGCAGCTCCCTATTTCCTCTCCACCTACTCTCCACCTCACTTCTGCTCTCTTCCCCTCTCTCCCTCTCCTCTTTCTCCTTTCTTCTCCCCTCTCCCTCCTCTCTCTCCCTCCGTCTCCCCCTCCCTCCTTCTCTCTCTTAGCTGCGGTTGTACATGCCGTGAGACACACAGAGACCAGTCGCCACTGGTATGTTAACCCCCTGCTAACAAAACATAAAAAAATAATCAACCGAACACAGACTCAAGTGGAGTTAGACGTGAACATGACATTACACCAGAAGCTGTGCATTATTTAGCCAGAACAACTGGTGTTATGACTCAAGCGCATTATGAAGGACCCGGCTACAGACTGGCTGTCTAGACGCACGTTACTGTACGCTGTGAATTGATATAAATAGCAAGCATCGCCCAGAGTCAGTTGATAGATCCTCAGTACAGAACCTGAAGGGGGAATTGTTTCAGACTTAGAGAGCTGGGAGACGCTTTGAACTGTCACATTGCATGTTTAATAACATTACACTCATCACATGTTTAATAACGTTTCACTCATCACATGTTAATTAACGCTACACTCATCACATGTTTAGTAACATTACACTCATCACATGTTTCATAACGTTTCACTCATCACATGTTTAGTAACATTACACTCATCACATGTTTCATAATGTTGCACTCATCACATGTTAATTAACGCTACACTCATCACATGTTTAGTAACATTACACTCATCACATGTTTAATAACGTTTCACTCATCACATGTCTAAGAACATTGCACTCATCACATGCTTATTAAGCCTACGCTTATCACATGTTTAGTAACATTACACCCATCACATGTTTAATAATGTTGCAAACATCACGTATTTAATAACATTGCACTCACCACATGTTGAATAAAGTTTCTCTCATCACATATTTAATAGCAGTGCACTGTCCCTGAGATAAGTTCATGGAATGTGTGATGTCAACGAAACATCTCAGTCTATTTCTCCCTGGACAAGTATGCCCTGTTGGCTCGTATTGAGTGGTAACAACATACTTAATGCAAGGGCAGGGTCTCTCTTTCCCTCACTGTCTCCCTCTCTTTCATTCTCTCTTATTGTCTCTCTGTCTGGCTCGCTCTCTACTTTCTCTCCCTCTTAATTCTCTCTCATTCTCTCTCTCCCCATGGCTCTCTCCCTTTGTCTCTCTTTCATTCTCTCGCCTTGTCTTTCTCCCTCCCTCTCTCTTTCATTCTCTCTCATTGTCTCTCTCCCTCTCTCTGTTTCTCTTTCATTCTCTCTCTCCCTCCCTCTTTCATTTTCTCTCTTTGTCTCTCTCCCTCCCTCTCACTGCTGCATGGCACTGTTGCCTGAATCTGTCTTTCTCTCACTGGCTCTCCCTCTTTCTCTCACAGTAACAAACCATTAATTACAGGAGAAGTCACAGTTTCGATAGCAGTGCTTTAGCACTCACACTCGCCAACTGTCATGCTAATCATAGGCCCGACCAAGACCTTGCATCGGCAGGGCAGTCGTTCACTGGTTCAACTCTAAGTAGCATCTGGGCCCAAGAGAGATTTGTTAAGTCACAATTCTGTCATTGCGCATGACAAACACCCCCGATTATGACACGACTATCCACCTGCTAATCACTATATATTATACACTTAAAACGAATAAAATAAGTATTCATTCAACCATCAAACCCAAACGTACCTTAACTTATTACAACCCTGCAGACATACCATACCACACCCCAAAAACCCCTAAAAATAACTCATCCCCCATACTATACCCACCTACTAAAATACTAGTATTTAATTCCTTAAACATTTGCCACTCACAACTGCACCCACAGCAAACAACTCTTCCCAAAAAGGCTCGCTATTCTACCTCTTCATTACACTCCCATGCCATTACTGATTTGCCAAATGACCACCCAATGACAAAGTTGCACGCTTATTTTAAACCACATGCCATACCATTTACTCTACAATTCCTATATTTTCACAATTGTTCATTTGAAAAGATTTAGCAGAACACCAACAACCACATTATAAGCCGTGAGGTACTAACCTAAAGGCATGCCAGTATTACCCCATTTTGTCCAATACCAGTTAATCCAATTAAATAACATGGCCTTGATATTGATATTTATTAGAATATAATAAACCATAATCATTGAATTATCAATTAGACAGCGTATATCACGTACAACGTGTATCTAAAAGCTCCTTCCAAAAATAACGAAATACAAATAGGAACTATAAAAGATGCTAAACAAGGCCCAAAGTTCACCCAACCCCAAGGGAACCACTTCACAAAAACGTGCACGACCAAAACCAAATCAGGCTCATAGCACTCACTGCGCCCCCCCCCCACCCACCCCCCACCACCGCCAATCCTACAAGATGGACTTCCCATAAACAAAACAGGCCGAATGCATACAACTCCCTGAATGTCATCTGACACAATCCGAGCATTCCCTCCTATGACCCCTGTGTCTCTCTGTCTGCGAGGGATTCATTTTCTGTGAACTAGACAATACCGCTTCTGTTCCTGTAAAGTGGTCCACAATTCAAACTCCTCACTTTTTTTTCTACGACACCTGGACCTTTGTTCATCGAATGATAATCTGAAGTCACTCTCTGCGTTTGTGGATGTGCTTCTGCTTTGAATTTAGCAGTCAATATAAAAAATCATGTCATGAGCCGTAGCGGGAACATAAATATTGCTCTCGCATTCAGCCTTCCACACGCAGGCACGCACACGCACGGGCGCGCCAAACATGCAGACTGAAACAAAGAGCGGCTTCCAATATCGGAAGCTCATTAATTAGCCACTTTCGGTTGCATTCAATTGACGTGCCACCCGTTGCTCTGTATTCACAGCCCGACGACATCCTGTCCTACTGAAGCACCAAAATAGCCTCTCATTAACTTGAAGATTCTCCTGCAAACACACACACACACAGACACATGCACAGACACACGGAGACAAGCACGATAAACACACAGACACACATGCACAGGCACACCCTGATGAGAAAGATAAACACATACAGAGACACACTGACACACACACATAGACACACGCACAGACACACGCACAGACATGCACACACAGACAGACGCATATACATAACCTGATGTGCAAGATAAACACACTCAGACACACCCGCACAGACATTCACAGACAAGCACAATAAACACACACAGACGAGTACACTCGCACGCACAAAAACACACCCAAACATGAAGATGATTCACCATTGCTCAGACGAGGGACAGGAGGCCATGACATGTCGATAGCATGATGGAGCAGACAGTCAAAGGCATAAAATGTGTCCCTGCATTCCGTCTGCCTGTTTGGGAGACGTCTGACTGACACGGAGGTCAAGTTGGGAGGAGGCTGGATCAATTGTTTCCACACAAAGAAACCATGATGGACACGCCACATCATTAGGAATGGGAATGTGTCCACAGCCCACCCGCTCGGCTGTCGCGGAACGTTCTGGACCGTATTCCAGAACGTGCTTTGTTAAAGGGCCGCGCCGTCATTCCGGAATGTTCGTGGGGTGCTCGAGGTTCGCAGGAGTCAAAACGTTTTAGCTTTCATTTCAAAGGCACCCTTTCCTTTCCCACTGTAGCCATGGCGATGTGCATCGGAACCCGCGGAGCACGACAACAGCAACAACAAACGCACGCAGGAAGCATGTTCGGAAGACTACAGTCGCCCCCAATGGTATCGACGGTGCTCGGAGATGACATGGTTTGTCAGATTCAAGTCACAAGAGGAAAAAAAGGTAACAAAATAAGAGACAGCACTCTTCATGGGTAGCTGTGTCTGTGAACTGATGCAACACAACACACAAGCATTGACTAGGCCCTCCTGTCTCCAGCCCGAGTCATACATCACGGTGACAATAGGGCATACCTGCTGAAACTACAGCTAGCAGACTGCTCTGGTCTAAAGAGACCAGGGGATGTATGTACAGAACTGTTCTTCAGAGACATATCATGCCACATCTTACCACCTTCAGACAGAATAAGCGTCATGCTGGTTTTGTGACTCCCAACATGGGAGTCTTGTTCCATTCATTACATCATAGTCATTTGTATACAGTGTACTTGAGAGATTACCTATAGGTAATCACTCTCGTTTACGACTGTATTTACAAGACGCTGGCATTACGAACACTCAGCGGTTGTTCTTCACCTCTAGATATCATACATAAGTGCTGTCGATTCATCCAAATTGTAGCTATTGTGTTGAAATGCAATTTCGCCCTTTTTTTCCATTTATCTTGTCATTTTTCAAGGAACACTGCAGAATTCTAATTTGACAACCCTTTTTCAAAAAACCCCTTTCCACAATCAGAAATTGTAGAAGGCGATATTATGCTGAGGACTGTCTTTTTCTCTCCTAGGATAGAATCTGTGTCCTAGGATATACCATATGTGACAACAGACATTATAATGCTGTTTACCAGGAGCAGCTTATAAGGTTATATCATGCATTGTCCCTGAGGTGATATAGCTGAATACCAATTCAATCTGCATCACTCATCCAATCCCACAGGATTTCTGTCATTCCTTATATGAATGCACATATGAGGAATATTCAATGCAAGGTTGTCTGACTTCGTCTAGTGCATTCTGGTCTAGTCTCAGCTACGCGACCAATGACTATTAATAATACGCAGGTTGTGCGGAGAATCGAGATGGTTTCCAAGAGCAGTAGTCACACAGAGCATGCTAGGCTGAGTTTCAAACACCTAGACAAGCCAAACGTCGCCTGCATGCCACACACATAGTGGGATCAGAAATTCCCAGCACGTCCTTCAACTGCATCCAGCATCACACAAGCGCACACTACGACGTTGAAAAATAAGACTGAAAACCCAGTTGTAGCTACAGGAATGTGCTGGGTACGGGCTGGTAATGGGGTTGGTGGTGGTGGTGGGGGGGGGACAGAAGGGGGAGAGAAAAGTGAAGGGTGGGGGAGAAAACTCCCCATCCCTATGACTCACCCCCTTAGGCTGTTTCTCAGATGTGCTGGCTGCCCAAAAAAAAAACCCTTTCTATTTGCAGCGAGTGCTAAACCACCAAGATTCCACCTCAGGATCATCATCGCTGGGAAATCTGTGCTCCCTCTCTGGAAATGTACCATTGGATTCCCGACACTAGAACCAAGCATTTATTTTCTGTCACTTCTGTCCGAATTTCAATGTCAGGTGACGTAACAGATATCAGTCCCCCCCCCCCCCCCCCCCAAAAAAAGGTATTTGATCCGTCTGTAATGTGGAATAACATTTTTAGTATTAGCCATGTTTTTTTCTTTTTTAACTCTTTATTGGACTCACATCTCATCTGACAAATGTCCACAGGGGACGTTGACTAAGCTATGGTGGTACCCCCCCCCCACGCCCCCCCGGGAATTGCCAATTGTTTTCCTAATGTGTCTGACGAATGAGATCTATAATATGTTATGATGTGCAATATGTGCAGCATTCTATTGGACTCGCAGAAGCTGGCTATCTTGAGACGCGAGAAACGTCATGTTTAATTTCTTTATCAATGAAAGCAGGGCCTGCCTTCTTATCAGAGGTATTGCATGTGTGGAAACCAATACATTTCCACAAAGCCAATGTTGTTATTTCAATGCATATTAACCATCCCACCTTTTGTCTCACGGACATGCATGGGGAAACACACACATACACACTCGTTCTGCTATACACACAAACAGAGGAGGAGCACTGACATTATGATGGCAATCTCGCTAGGCAGCTGTGGCATATGATGTGCAGGTGAGTGTGTCGGGGAGGCAGCGAAAGTGAGTTGATAAGGCCTCCACAACCTCTAATTTCCTTTCCAGCATCCAGGGACTGATTTGTCAGATAGCTGGAGGCTGGCCTAGGCCCCAGCCCCTAGCCCCCAGCCCCTGGCCCCCAGCCCCTGGCCCCCAGCCACTGGCCCCCAGCCACTGGGCCCCCAGGCCCCTGCCCCCAGCCGCTGTCGTGCTAAATCAGGTCTAAATAAAGAGCCACTCCGTCTTCTCATCTCCCTCTTCCAGGAGTGGCTCGGTGTGTCACTGTGTTGACATCTTCAGACCACTATCACTTGGGACCGCTGTAGTTTTTTGATGATTGTGAAACTATGCAAGGTCTTTGTTGATATGAAAAAATGGTGAATAACGTCTTAAGTCAAAGCTATTTTTGTTTTGGTTTGTGTTTTTTTTTCTTTCTACAAGACGAAAGAAAGGTTTGTCCTCTGATTTGAAACCACACAAAGGCACCTAAAGTCATGTTCTGTGGTTCCTTTCTGACGCACAAAGCTATCCATCTCCACGTTTGTTCTTCTGCTTTGCAGAGGTGTCCAATCAGATCGACACGTTTTCGTACGAAGCCTTGTGAAGGATCTGAACCTAACTCAGGCCTGTCGAAGAGCGAGAGCGCACGACAGAAAGAGCCGAGTCAGCATGCGTGGCCCCACAGAACTATGACACACACGTGGACCAGTCAAAGGCACATGCATGACCATCAACCAGGAAGTGACTCTGACTCATTCGGAGAAACAGCTGTTTACTTTTTTTCCTCCTTTCAAAGGCATGACTACAGAATGATGAGAAATAGTACGTAGGATACCAGGAGCGCCACAAGGAGACTCCACAAGTTCACTCGGTTTTTGACTCACAACGCTCCCGGCATGAAGGAAGTTGTATCATTGCTATTCAGTATATCCCCCCCCCCCCACGCTGTGTGGAAACAGTCAAACTCCCTCTATATTCCTTAAAGAATATTAAATTAACCCTCATTTCCATGAATCCGTATTCCGTATTTGTTATGATTTCAGTTCTTTGCAGTGCTTGAGCTGGAGAAATTATTCAAATCTAGGGTACCCTTCGTCCGTGTTCTCGTCAGTGTCCTAAATTTGACTTGACATTAGAATGTCAACGAGTTTGATGTGGACGGGCAAGTGAGCTTTCGCTCCTGAGACTGCTCGCGTGCAGAACACTCACCCAAAGGGTAATCAATGAATCAGAAACCATACAGAAGAGCTCTCTCTGCATCGTTTGCTAACATAACCTTTCTAAACTCTCAACCCACTTTCTCTCCGGAAGGTTTTCCGCAATCCTCATTGGTTCAAAACGGCTGGGATATTTTATATCAAATGTTGCTGCTGTAGCTCGAAGGTTAAGTTCTGTCTGTCAAATCTTTACCGGTTTCCGAAAATACGCTATTCAGCATCTCCCGAAGGCCCGCTCGTTTCTGCACATCCGGCTGACAGCTTCATCAGTTCCCTACACGACAGCTTATCAATTCCTCGGCCTGATCATTTGAGGCTTCCCGCGAGGAGACGACAGCAGAGCTCCCTTTGCCGTCTGAAAGCCAAGGTGCTTCTGGGTTGAATGTGGCAGCAACAGACGTGTCTACCTTTGGGCCCTTGATGTGACTAAGAGGGTCAAGCCTGTAGTCTTCTCCTGGGCTCAGCCCACGGCTATCTGTGGACAGAAATAGCAGTTCCCTTGCATAATGGAGAACGACATGAACAGTCTCTGGTCTGGAGTGGCCGTCCACAACCTTCTTGTTCTTTGTGATACACTGTACCGTAGTACATCGCGGTCGCAGAATACATTACCTGAAGGTTCAACATCCATCTTCGAGGACTTTGCTGTCTCTGTCACCTTGCTATGAATGGAACTCGAAATGCTCAAACTTTCTTTGTTATATTGTGTTTTTACGTTTTTCTAACATTACTAACCAAATGGGGGAATTTAAACTTAAGCTGTGTGTCTTTGTATTGAATCAATTTTAGGCATGCTACGTCGAGGTTTTATATAAGGAAAATTGTGCCTGTAGGTGACTTGTCTGTTATTACAATCGTAATCCCCCCATCTGCGGAAGCACGCCAGGATGGTATTTCTGTCATAAATAGTCGCGTTTTTTCTACACTGCGGGGTAAAATGGACTAACCTTTCTCATTTAGCCCAACAGGCGCACGTTACTTTGTGATATTTCAATATTACTAGTGAACCGTTTTCCTCTATTTGCCATTACACTAAACAGAGAACTTGAGTTCTTGAATTAATTGAACGCGTGCATGCTATTGGCTGCCTCTGTCGCACGAGAGAAGTTGCAAGAACGAGGCTCTCATGGCAGTACTAAAGGAATCTGCGGCTGCGCTAATTTAACTCTCACTTGATGTATCATTCAGCAGGAAACATCCTAACACATTTTATGATACAGTTCGGTCATCTACCGATTCGGTGCTGTTTGCTACAGAATGGAAAGAGTAGGATGTTATAGAAATAGGGTTAGTAGCGCATCCTACCCTTGAGCTTAATGGCTGTAGTTTCCCCCCCCCCCTGAATAGGCCTATTAACACAGTATTCAAACGCAGTAAGGTCATGTAACAAAAACAATCTGCCTTCACGTGACAGGGGCTCATTAAATTATGTGCACTGCTGCCATTATTCATGCGTTGTCTTCAGAATCTTTATTGGAAAATGAATAGATCATAATAGAGGGTAATTTCTGAGAATTATGATTGACAGCGAGGGCCCTGCTGTAGGGTACCCTGTTTGACATTTTACAATTCGGTGTTGTCATCACACTGTGGGGCAAATTAATGCCGACTGGAAAACCCAGAGTGGATTATAATTCCTTGTCGTGCAAACCACTGTTGGGTCCCCCCCCCCCCTCGTTATGCCACCTTCAACGAATCCTTTCCCAGCCCGCTCCACTCGCCCTCGCCCTTTACGGGTTGAAGTCCAGCGCTGTCCAAGAATGGCGTGTATTGCGATGAGACACAAATAGGGAACACGCTCAGAGTAAAGGACAGAACAGCGAGCGGGAGAATAGTGAAAGAGAGAGAGAGAGAGAGAAGAGAGAGAGAGAGAGAGAGAGAGAGTAGAGAGAAAGAAAGAGAAGAGAGCGAGAGAGAGTAAGAGCTGCCAGAGAGCGAGAAAGAGTGAGAGAGATAAGAGAGAGAGAGAGAGAGAGCAGAGAGCGACGAGAGGAGAACAGAGAGAGCGAGAGCTGAAGAAATATATGAAGGGATCTGACGTCACCCTGTAGTAACCGCATCTGACTGCGATCTTCCGCATAGACTCCGTGGTGTTACTCGGTTTGACTCAGGCACTGCGTTCTGGCAAATGCTATATTCCATAGCTCAGTCGTCAGGCAGGCTCAATACTATTCAATGAACGAAGACGGAAGATAGACAGAGAGCGGATCGAGAAAACTTAGTAGCTTCACAGTGGCCTAAGAAACCCCATTTTGGAAAGCGCATTGGCCAAAAGTTCTCGTGTTCGTGTGAGATGAATTGATACTGTGATTTGTAATTGACATCAGGTAGCGCGTTGTGTTATTGATTGCGCACGTGATGCGTGCCAAAGAACGTCTTAGGCAGGCTCAGGCCAGGCGTGTACCGGATCAGATCAATTTCTGACATTACGTTGTGGGTGGCGTTGGTGGTGTGTGCCCATGTCCTGCTTTGTAGGTTGGTGGGTGTATGGTCTCCAGTTCTCCCGCCAACCGACGCCTTCACCAGGTGTTGCATCAATCCACCAACCCGAGGATGAGGAGGGGGCGCGTCGCGCTGATGGCTTCGAGCTCTCGACATTGATCTCTTCTCCTCACAGCCGTTCAATGGGATGTCAAAACGCAGCGAACGGAAGTCGTCCGGTCAAGTTGAAAATTCTTCCTCTCTACAAGGGGGAATACTCAACGGGAAAGACTAATCTATTGGAATCGAAATTCACATTTGAGGGGTAACGAAGGAGCACTACTTATAGGCGACGATATGACTGCGACCAACCTTTGAAATGTTTGTTTTTCTCGATCGATGGAACGTCGTTAAATGAATGGCAAGACCAGGAGAACCTGCTGCGTTAGCGACGCATGACACAATCACAGCTGAAATTCACCATTTTCACATTCACTGTCTTCTTGAATGCAAAGATGACTACTTGGATGTGTTAACATTCGTTTATCTTTGAACCTGTTTGTCTTACGGGAACACATTTCCAGTATGCACTGACAACCGCACCGTTGTAGGCGGACGGTTGGCACATGGTGACAGAGGCAGTAGTTTTTTTTGAAGACATCAAGCTTTATGATTTACGGGGATGCGATTGAACTGTCACAGCAATGGGGGTGAAGATCACACATCTGCAATGATCTTTAGACGATTGGTATTCGTGAATTTATGCGCGTTTGTGTGCGTTATAATGACCAACAGTCGCACTTTTTCAACTCAGCTCGACACACCCCGAGAGAGCCATGGCAGCTCGATTCGATGTGCACATAATGTTTTCCCAGAATCGCTGAGCACGTTTGGCTAACTATCAAAAACAGGTAAACCACCAACAGAGCTAAAAACAAACAAACAAACAATGGAATTGTCGGAAGTTCGATGCTCCAGTGCAAGCGAAGAATTGTACACCATAAACAAGACCCCAACCAGTAACAGCAGCACGAGACCCAAACGGTTGCTGTGGCAGAACGCGGTTCGACACATCACCGAGCAGCGGTTTATCCACGAGCAAAGCGAAGCAAAAGGCATCACCCAAGACGAACCCTATGACCAGAGCATTAGGAAGCATTCAGCGGGCAAAACATCGGTTGGAGACAGACACAACAATGGGGGAACCAAAGTCTTCCCCGAGCGCGCGAGCAGCGACCTGGGTTTTCTCCAAATCGATTGCGCCCCGAGCAACTCGGACTTTTTCCTTAACTGGGGCTACACTTACAGAGGGGTTATTTTTCCCACTCTTCGGAATTCGTTCAAATCTAGAGATCTTGAGCGTTTATACCAACGTTACTTTTTGGGGCAAAGGCGCAAGTCTGTGGTTGTGATGAACATTTTGGACGTGGTGACCAAACTAACTTTGCTGGTTTTACATTTAACTTTAGCCTCTTCGCCAATGGACCCCATCAAAGGGATGCTGTTGGGCTTTTTCACCGGCATCGAAGTGGTCATTTGTGCCTTAGTAGTGGTTCGGAAAGACACGACTTCCCACAGCTATCTGCAATATAGCGGCGTGGTGACGTGGGTGGCTATGGCCACGCAGATTTTGGCAGCTGGATTGGGCTATGGACTACTGGGCGACGGAGTCGGATACGTGCTTTTCACCCTCTTCGCTACTTACAGTATGCTTCCCTTGCCTCTAACGTGGGCTATTCTAGCTGGGTTGGTCACCTCGGCTCTCCATATTGTAGTACAACTAGTCATCTCCCCAAACGCACAGATCTCCACAAATCAGGTATGTGTAATGTCACTGCAGTCTATACTCACACAGGTTCCCTTCGATTTCCATTTAACAATGGTAGAACAACAGCATCTTCTTTGTGTTCTATGGGCAGAACACTTAGAAATCTATTTGACTAATTGGATGCAATCTATGCTTTGCGCTCCACACTGTACGTGGTCAACAGCATAAACTGTCCTGGGCAAAGTTGGTCAAATACATTGATGAGAATTGTATTCGATTTTCATTAATGAATGTTCATGGATCTTCGTCATATTCTCATCCAACATCAGTTTGTTTAGTGGGACACATCAGTCAATTTTATGTCCGATTATTTTGAGGCCTGATTTAGCAATGGTCAAAATCTGATAGGAGGCTGTCTCTGGTTTCAGCACCGGTCGCTATCCACACCTTGGGTGCTGAAATCGTTTCAGGCTTATTCAGAGGTAGTTTCCTGTAATAGTAAGATTGTGCTCCCCCTACTGGTACATTGGGTAAAAAATACACCCCTCACACTCTCATCAGGCTGGTTGCGTCAATATCCGCGCTTTAGAGGTCAATAAAGGTCATGTTTATTCAACAGTTTCAAGATTATATGCGACCGCGATGGTAACTGATTATAAACAGCTTGCAATTATTTCATTTAACCTAACACTAGATTCCCTGGCACTTATATTAATATAAACGCGACGATTAAACTTACCGTTGTTTGGCGGTTGGCTGTTTGTGAGAATTGTTTACGGATTTCAAATAGGTTAAGTTATTTCGAGGCTTGTCGAGAACAACAAAACAACAATCTATTCTCCTCTGAAAATAATCTCTTAGCAATCGGGCTTTTCACT
Source organism: Plecoglossus altivelis (assembly GCA_036571765.1). Classification (NCBI taxonomy): domain Eukaryota; kingdom Metazoa; phylum Chordata; class Actinopteri; order Osmeriformes; family Plecoglossidae; genus Plecoglossus; species Plecoglossus altivelis. The sequence continues at coordinate 12,567,806 of BROE01000001.1, forward strand.
CGGAACTCAAGAGTGGCTATCAGCTCTTTTGATTTTAACTCAGAGGACATTATATGAGCTCATCATGTTAAATGGGGCCTGTCAGGACTGTGTAAACAATCCGAGACAGCGAGAAAGATGGACGAGGTGGAGGAGGAAAGGCGGTCAGTATCCATTAACAGTCTGCAGGAGCCGTTTTATATGAATTGGTTGAGCAAACTGGTTAAAAAAAAGCCAATTGTATTAAGGATTTGCATTTAAATAGCATATTACATTAAATAAATTCACCTCTCCCAGTCCAACGCCAAGCTACTGTAAAGCCGTTGGTGTGTGCTATGCACAGTAGCTACACTGCACCAAGATTCAACAGATCCAAGGAGGGCTCTGTTGGAGGTAATGCTATAATGTGTCTGCTCTATAGTGTGAGTGGTATTCTGGAAGTAATGTGTTGTTGGGTTTGTTTATCTGATGTGCCTGCGTTACACCACAGTGTGTTTTCTCAGCATTCATTTGAGGTTTTTCAGGGAGATCTTATTTATTTGGTAAACTATGCAGAAACGATTGCTTTTGAGAAACGTACGTTGTATAATTTTCTTTCTTTCTTCTTTTTTTTTGGTGTGAAAGGATGTTCTGGTGTGTCAATGTCTCAGTAGTCCTATTTTATCATCGACTGTTGATGAATTCTCTTTGAGGGTTTTTCAGGGTCGAGCTTAAATCCACATAAGGTTCAGAAAACTGGGTGATAGAATATCAAAAAATGATCTCATTCATTTCTGTCGCCATGTAATTCCCAAATATCCTCAGCCTAACCTGAAATAAATACCCTGCATCATAATCATGAGACACGGTCCGCAGCACTGTACAAATGAGACTTTTAAGGCGCATGCTGATGATGTAAGAGGGAGATTTCTTTTTCTGTGATAACAGGGTTTTTTTTTCCTGCTCCCTTTCTAATGCGTTGGCTGGAAGGTTTGTTCCGGGCCTTGTAAGAAGAGCTTGTGAAGTATGGAGCAAAGCCCAGATGTAAATGTTGCCGTCCATCTGGGTCAAGCCGTGAGACTCTTTCAACAGTCAGCTGATGTTGGGGAACCCAGAGCCATCCTGTCCTGTAATACATGCTAGTTGTGTTACACAATACAGTGGCTTACTTGTTGTCAGTGAGACTCATGCTCGTGGGGAGTGGCTGGATGAGTTAGTTGTGGGTCGAAAGCCTCTTGAGGCGTAGCCTTGTGTTGCTAAGTCCGACCGATGCGCTCGCCTGTGTTCCTCTAAACTGTGTGATCTTATGCTGTGTCTGGTTCTTTGTAACTTCGTTGGTGGAGCCTGGGGCTTGCGACGTGGACAAAGTCACAACGTTACTCATGATACTGCAGGGAACACAGTACGGTGTGTGTTGAAGGAACAGTTGGCGTATACATCGTGGGAAATCGGGTTTTGAAGAGGGAGGACGAATCCGTTGTTTTAGGGTTCGTTGTAGTGCAGTTTGACCGTGCGTCAACTTCCGGAGAGGGTGCAGAGTGCAGAATGGTTTGATTTGTCCTTTTTCCCCTTTTCTTGCTGCTGTTTGCTCATCAGCGTGTCTCAGCCATTTCGTCTGGGAGGCAATTTAAAGATTCATATCTTAACACATCGTCTATCGGCTGAGCCTATATCCTTCGTAACTCTTTACTGCTCCTCCTGTCTCTATCAGACTTGCAGGTGTACATTGATTGCTCTTCGCCCATTGTGTCGGACGGCCTGTGCATTGACCGCCCTCTTCCTGTTCCATCTGTCTGCCTAGCTCTATATCCAATCTCCTTCACCATCTACAGGCTTCTTTGACCACTCAGAACCACCTCTATTGATACCCTCTTACCCACAACCTCCCCCCTCCCTCCCCTTAAGAGCCCTGAGACTGCCAAAGACCACACTCTGATTTACAAACCTCCATTGTATTGACTACATCCTTTTGTTTAGACTGTATTAGACTCACTTATTTGCTGTTAAGTAAATGGTTAATTACTAAAGTAGGTTTTCCGTGCGGGATAGATAGAGGGGGGCGGGGTGCAGGGGGAGTCGCAAGGTTTTAGAGTATTAGATTAGTCAATAATGTTGCATCCTTAACTCCTTCACCTTAGCTCCACCCGCCCCATCATCTCCCACCCTCCTTGCCTTTCTGTGCAGGCACGTCGATACTCTGTTCCACGCCGTCGTTTTCAGCTCAGCTGGAACGCCTTGCGCCGTTAACCTGCGATGAACAAATGATTTCTTCTCACTGTGTTTTTTTCCTCCCGTATAAAGGTCAGGAGAGGAGAGACTGAAACATGAGAGTTGGCGTTTTTCGTCCGTGGTCTTTTATGGAATTTTTTTATTTCAATGAAAACATGTTTGTTAAAATGCAATATTTGAGATATTTCCAAGAATTTCGGGCAGTCAAACTCAAGCAAGAAAAAGAAGGGAGAGAATGTTGAGGCAGTGTTCTAACCCCATCAATCAGAGGCATGACAGTATGTTTTCACTGCCCCATAATCTGGCCTGACAGGCTGTCATCAAACAAGACATTCAAAAAACATTCCAGTATGTCACAAAGGCTTCAGAGAGTCCAGTGGAACACGACAAAGGGTTAAAACGATAGTTGCCTGGACGGAATTTGGAATCGGAATATCAAACCACTGACCCATCTCATGCTTTGCGACTCGGCAATGCTGGGACATCACGTCGGGTGACTTGCCTGTCTCGAGTCATCGTAACCTTTAGTGCTCAGTGCTCACTGAGACTATGGCTTGGGGGTGGGAAATAGTTACATCAGCTAGTTGTGACGCTTGTCGTCAACTCAGCCAATCACATCGAATGATGCTGTAAGATAACAGGATAATTAGGCCCTGGGTTTTTAGAGTGCGTGTCCATAGTACACCCATCTATCCTATTCCCCTTACCCTCTCCTCTCTCTCTCTCTTTTCTCTCCTCTCTCTCTCTCTCTCTCTCTTTCTCCTGTTTCTTGTCTCTTTATCTCTCTGTAAACGTATAACTATGTAGAGTAGATGCAGCCAAGCTGAGCTAGAAAGCTGCGCACGCCCAAAACATCCAAACTGCTGGGTTCTTCGACCAATGAGCTCACGGCGTGGGAGTTCTCGCAGACGCCAGGCGAGGTGGGGGTGGGTGGTGGTGGTGGTGGGGGGGGATGGAGGCACAAACCAGAAGAACGTCTGAACCTCTTCTGAGTCATTCCTCCGAGGCTGTTCTCTACCCTCACCCTCAATGTCGTCGTCTGTCCCTCTTCCTTTCGTTTATTCTTAATCCTTTCTTCGGCCCTCTCAGCTTTATCCTCCCCTCCCCTCCCCCTCTCTCCCCCGCCTCCTCCCTCCTCCTCCCTTTGTCTGTCACTCTCTCCTGGTTCCAGGTCGGTGCCATCGCGAGCGGGAACACTGGAATGGTTTTTTTTCTCCCAATGTGGTGTTGTGACCAGACCTTGCTCTTAGTGTTGCTAAATATTTGATACAGAGACGCTTGTGCCTTTCCACGGCTGACAAAGGTTGGGTTTTTCTGGGAGCTTGTTTGGTGCGAATCCGACTGGCTGTGACCATGGCAGCCGGATTCAGCGCTCACTTTAGACGGAGAACTACCTCAAGTTGTCTTGACTGTTACTCCCACCATTTCAAAGGGTAAAAAGAAAAATTCTGCTTAGCTCCAATTGAAAAGGCCAAGTTTGTGTTTTGACTGATATGTTACATACTTATCTAATGATCCTCCTTCAGTTTATAGTTTTTCACAGGGTTTTGTAGGAAATTTAAATTTGGCATTCAGTTTGTGGATTTAATGGTGAAACTGCACTATTAGTTCCGTTTCCTGGTCTTCAAAGTTCCATTTATTGGGGTTGTTGCCAGAGCAGAGAACTCTGGGAGAACTCCGAGAGAACTCTGGCGAAGGTTAAGTATTCTGCCGGCTGTAGTTTGTCAGAGGGTTGATATTGCTACCCTTGGCGCCGTCGTTCGAATAAAATGACCTGTCAGCTAGTATTAGAAAAGGTCTAGGCTGGACTTGGTCAATAAAAGAGAGAGGCTTACAGTAATTTCCTTACTGTTCTTGGCAGTATTAACAGTTTTACGGGGCGCAAAATCGATGCCAGAAAGATATCACGCCTTGCTAATATTGACAATGTGTGCGTGTGTGTGTGTGTGTGGTGGTGTGTGTGTGTGTGTGTGTGTGTGTGTGTTTACTGACCTTCAAAGTTGTCTGCGAGTCGTGTCGTTCTTCCTCCTCATGCTGACTCAGCAGCACCTGTTACTGTTTGATTGTGGCTAAACTGTGCGGTCATCTTATCTACAGATGTCCTCTCTGCTCGGATGACCCAAGCCACGCTTGGGATCGTTCTCTGAACGGGATGAAACGGTTCAGTTGGATGACGAAAGGTGATTTTTTCAGCCCAAGTACATTAAACGTAGAGTGTTAGCTCATCTCAAAGCGTACAGTTTGATGTATTTCTTGTCTAATGGGGTGATTCGGCGGTACGTCGTAGGCAGTCGAAGCGTGATGACGGCTTCGGACAACGGCAGATGTTTGCTTTACCCTCCATCGATTCCTTCACCGCGACAAGGACATGGCGTGCCGGGGGGATGGGGGGGAGGGTGTGTGTGTGTGTGTGGGGGGGGGTGAGGGGTGGTCAGTCTGCGTTGATTGTGACCATGTTCCGTCATGGGAGAAGGCGAGAAACCTTTGACCAGGCCACGTTCTAACAAATCTGGATGACCCAGAGTGACCCACACCCCCACCCACATACTGTCAAATGAAGCCTTTGGCGTCAGGCTCTCATTCAAGGGAAGGTCACACACAGTCAGGCACCTTACATGAATCCAAGAGATGTTTTACAGTTGCAATTACAATAAATATAAGGCTATACTAGGCATATGCGTACACTTGTTTGCTATCAGGCTTTTATCATTTTAAATACCATTTAAGGCTTAGAGCCTGGGATTTTTGCTTCTCTCTCCTCCCCCCTCAAACCTCTACAGTTGATTACTGTGCTGTAGACACTAATATTTTAGCTGTCTCAAACTGAGTGCAGTTTCAGGCTTATACGGGTGATTTTAGACTTTTTTTTTTTTTAACGTTGAGGGTGATTTCCTGCAGGATTACCAGGGAGCAATCTATTCCCCGCCCGGCGCCCACGTAAGTCGACGTACACCTCGGGGTCAACGTTTAATGAGATTACTTTTTGGGTTTGAGGGAGCGTTCTCACAACTCACCAGCTCACATGATTAAGCCCCGGGGGAGATGGCTCACCTCCGAGAGCTGCTCTGGGGTCAGATGATCCTGAGAGGGGTGGAGGGGTGGGGTTTGGGTGGGGGTGGGGGGTGGAAACAGGCTGCCCCTAAGGGTCATCTTGGGCCGTCGGCTGTTGTGTTCTGGCAGAGTGGAAAAGGACGGGGCTTCTTGGATAAGTCTGCATCTTCCCTTTCAGCTTGGTCAAACAGGATCAAATGATGTTGTGTTGTGAAGGGAAAAGGGAGAGTTTCCCTGTGAAGGAAGCCCTCCCTCGAGATCAAGACGATCCCTCGGAGACAGAATGATCTAGAGTTTCACGGTCTTGACACGCAGCTTGTTAGGGTGCGTGAGCGCGTGTGTTGGGGGAGGGAGACGACAAGTCGCTACGGAAAACACCCCTCCCCCGATACTTCTATTTCCGTACAGTGAACGTCAGTTTCTCATAAACCATATCGTGTTTTCGTTTGATTGATGATTCTGTCAAGAATTCACCATCGGTTCATTAATAGTTTCAGGCTGTTTGGCATTGTTCATTTTGTACAGATTTTTTCGGTTCTCGGCGATTTAACATCATTTAGCACGGTCCATTAGAAAGTCTATTCAAACTATCTACTGCCAGGTGGAAGACCTTGCATACTAAAATGTTTGCCTGCGTTGCCTTTTGATTGTCATTGCCAAGCTTCTGACTTCCATGTCCCTACATGTTCCGGGCGTATTTCACCTACAATCAACCGGTCACAGCTCACCATAACTCCCCTTCACCCACCCACTAAAAGCGCCTAGCGTGAATCAGTGTAGTAACTGTGGTTTTCCCACAGACAGGAAAGCAATGATGTCTGCAGAGTCAAAGTGCATTTCTATGCATACAGTCCCTTGTGGCACCCCATTAGAGACAGGTGCTTTTCCTCTGGGAGATATTACCCCTCAGGGGCAAAGAACGAACGCAACCTCATCTCGCAAACAGTAAATGTTACCGCCCTAGCAGGTCCTGAGGGAGATGCAGGATCGCCGGCACGTAGGAAACCTCACTGCCACTGGGAAATGAACAGTTCATTTCCCACTATGCTGAAATCACCGATTGTATTTCACAGCTTGGGGACAAAATGTGAAAAAACAGAATTGCCTCCTCTGGGACGGAAAGTCAAGCATCTTGAATGGACCTTGCATCAGATAATGCTGTTATCAATATACACCAGGTGCCTCTCGCTGGATGGGATTCTAAGAGCAGTGCTTATGGTGCGGAGTGGCCTATAATACAGTCTGGTGGATTACAATACAGTACGGTGCTGTTAGGCTTTTCTTAAAAAAGGTTTACGAAAGATCTCCAAGACGACGGGAAGCAGACATGGCAAGAGGTTGTGAGGGGTTCGTGATCATGTTTTTAAAAAACTGTCATCATCTATTACAAAAAGCCTTTTCCTTGCAGAAATAGTCGGACAAAACAGTACTGAATCCTGCTGTGTGTGGTTGCCACGGAGCCCTGCCGTATAGCATCCCTGCAAATAAGAACGCTCCGTTTGTCCCAATGCTTTTGTCAAACAGCGTCTGACGGTAATGGGTCCTGAACATATTGTGGTGGCGTCACAGTTTTCGTCGCTGCTCATATGAAATTAAGTGGCATTTGCATCCTTATGGATTCTCTTGCGTGTCATCTTAGCTGTTAATCCAATTTGCGGGCAGGCAAAGTGCAGCCCGCGTGTGATACAGGAAGCGGCAGGAAGCAGTTTGGCAGCGAGTTGTTTTGTCACTTAGGCTCCGGTACAAGATGGTTATCTACATAGCCTACATTAGCACACATGCATGTTTATATTCAGGGAGTTTACAGCTCTAGCTTGTATTTATACAAATAATTATACATGAAGACAACTGTAGGCTAGGCCATGAAAGCTGTGAAGGCCTTCATAGCCAAGGCTATGAACGCCAGCTGATTCCAATTAAACTCAACTTTGTGAATAGGGCCATGACGTATGTCCAACTTCGTCCAACCAAATACACTGCCATGAAGACAACAGCGTCAGTATATCATACTATCTGCACATGTTCATTAACGCCACTGAAATATTGATGCCTGGAGAGTGTCTAGATTTCCTGTTCGAACTGGCAGTTTGCCAGTCCAGCATCGTTTTGTTATCTCAACTTGCCAATTAGCCCGACTGCTTGGCACACCAACAATCTAAATCCTGCTATCTTCCACGCCGCTTATGTATACCGTAGGTGACTAGTCTTTGAAATCTACCCGACATGTCTAGACAATAGATACGCCGCACAAAATAACGCCGACCCCGCATTTCTAGATCCTCCTTTTGGTAGCGACTTACACTTTGATGATGCGCGATGTTCCTCTGCGCATTGCCCTCAGTGTGTTCGGATGTATACTGTTATGCTCTTTCATCGGCAAGCTTAACAAGACCTTGTTAAAAACGTCCAGATCACTGGCATTCTCGTTAATGAGCGTAGAAGAGGTCTCTGTGCTGTTGCCCTTTGCAGAGAGCCGGCGTTGCTCTTTCCAAAACAACATGGCTGCCGCTGTAATTAGCGCGACGTGGATGTTGATTTTTCCCCCCTCTCTGTGGGCCAGCAATCACAAGGGGATTTAGGGCCAAATTAAATGTATAATGATGCCATCCTCCTCCGAGAGCGGCTTGCGAGCGTACCAAATGCATCTGTCTCTATTGAGAATAGTATGTATGATGAATTTATGCGCGGCCCTCAGCTCCAAAGACGGGGATTACTGCGAAGGCCTGGAGAGAAGGCGTTTTAGACAAGGTCAGGGGATCTCCGGGATATACCCTGGAAAATCCAACACTCAACTCAGTCACACTTTCCTAGTGCTTGATGGCCTTCGGAAGTAATTGATTCATCCTTTTTAAAATTGTTTTATGTATATATATATATTTTTTATTTATTTATTTTTTTTTCTTTTTTATGTGTGTATATACATGTATATATCCTATTCCTATTTCCTATTCTCTCTCTCTCTCTCATTACTCCGCTACGTAGTAATCATGAAAAATCATATATAATACGTACTCGTTAAGACTTGTACCGATGCGCTCATGAGGACAAGTGATATCAAACTTGCAGCGATATAATCACATAATAGACCTAATCTATATACTCACTGTCTGCCAGTCTGAATTATTTAATGCTTTCAGACATATAAAATATATTTAGAGAGAGAATATAGATAATGCAATGTATAGAGCATGACATTAGTACAAGTGAGTCAAAGTGTCTTGCTTCAGATTGCAAAGAAAGCTGACAGTAGAGCTCACGTAGCGTTAGGCGGCGCTTCATCATCAGAATTTGCGCCGTTGACTTTCTCAGAGGCAAGTCATCACTCAATTCGAGCGGATAGTCGTGATTACATCTGAGCTTAGGCTCACATGTGATCGAACTTCTCGGACCAGTCTTGCGAAGTGAAACGAATGCTACATGCGGACCGTGTGTTAAATAATGAGAGGAACGGAGTTCCATGGTTTGTGTACATGTGGTCGTGCGTATATATTGAGAGGAGTCTGGTTCTCGACAACTCAGAATAGGACGCGAATTGTTGCTTGGTTTCGTGGTCACGCACGCAATCTGTGTCTCACATTTTCTTACAGTAACCTTTGAACTCACTCTTTGATATCAGCAGCATGACTCACTCTGCACAACACGCAGAACACACAGGCCTATAAACACACTATGCACACACAAGTAAGCTTACACACACACACACACACACAGACATAGACTTACACACATTCTTGACAATCGGTCTCCGGCCACACACTCAAACTGAAACACAAACATACTTCGCACAACATGTTGTGCGCTTTCTTTAGACGCCACTCCTGGAAAATATTGTTCTGGTTGTCTCCAGGACCAGAGAGAGAAGAAGCAGGTGGCAGGCCCAGGGCCAGAGCCAGGGTTAGGGCTAGGGCCTGGGAGAGGCATGTCCGGGCACGTCCCTCCTCTGCCCCTGCAGACACAAACCCAGCCCCTCTTGGGAATTCCTCCGTTTGGAAGATATCAAACCAGCCATTGTAACAATATGCCTGCGATTACAGGCGGTTTCATCAGCTTTTCCTCAGGCGTTGATACAGTGTGAGTAGGCATCAGTTGTTTATCGCAAACTAACCCTCATATTACCCCCACATATTATACTAGTGTGAGGCAAACATACATCTATCTTGCTAACACTTCAAGGAAAATCAACATTGGATGTTGTGTGATGGAATAATAGAATATCACTGGGTAACATTGATGTCAGGGAATGTATTTAACTCTGCGTTGGTCTCAATAACACTTCTCACGTTGCCATCTACCCCCTAAACTGTAACTAAAGACCCAACATCATAATTCTCTTTGCCGATTGATTTCTCGCGGGCCATTGACTTAAGGGGAGTGAATGGCCTGCAAGTGATGTCAAAGTAACCTCGCTGATGGATTTCTTACTTTACCCCTTACTTGCAAGGCCGACTGTTAAGTCAATACCTTCTGGCTAAGACGACGCCTTCTGGCTAACACCCCCGTGTCCAGGCTGTGAAGGCTTGAGTCATATCTGGTAGGATTAGATCCCCTGTTGTCTTCTCCTGTCACGGTACTTACGATGGCTGCCATAGATGATGGCGCTGTCGTCGTTTTGATACTCGGATGTGTTTTTGTAAATGCGGGTTATGTCTGTTCCTGCCTCCGGGAGGACACTGACGTCTTCGAAGACTATGTCGTCTCGCGTCTCGTCGCGAGTCAGATAATCCTTCCAATCAAAGGATCTACGAACCAGGAAAAGAATAGACCGTCAGTATACATGGCAGAGAGGGCATTGGTTTTGACGGCCGACTGAATAAATGATGCAGAGAACGCAGTGTCCCGTGGCCCTGACTAACAGATGTCTCGGGGACTCCTGGACTAGGTGGCCGTGGGACTGCTCGCGTCAAGTCGCATGTCAGGATGTGATCTGCGAATACGTGCTGTTGAGAGGCAGAGAGTTTTTGGTTTGTTTTTCAGCTATCAAACGTTAAAGAGGTAAAGGTAGTTTGGGGGAGATTAGTTGGGGAGTTTTTAGGTTTCAGCCAAGCGTCACATCACAAGCTGCGCTGATACGTATTCGTTAAAGCCTCAACATAACGTGCTGAAGGGGGGAGGGGGAGGGAGGGGTGGGAGGGGAGGGGAGAGGGTGAGTGGGGGGGCAAACGAATATGACCTTTTCAAGGAAACGATTCTTCATTTCCTTTCAAGATGCTTCTCCAATCGATGTTAACCTGTCAGTGTTGTCAATTGCAATGGATGACGGCGAAATGATCCGTTTACGTTTGAAAGATAACCTTGCTCTCTGCAACCAACACCTAATCTATTATATTGAATAACAATCTCGTATTGTCATTGGTAGAAACGCGGAAATAATCTGTTGCCATGGAAATAATCTGTTGCCAATGTACAGTAACGCTGAGCTATTACAACCAGAATTCAAAAATGACTTATGTGTTGTTATTCTTTTCTCTTTCTCTTTCTCTATTCCACGTGTCTGTACAGCCTTAATAAATATATTCAGTTATGTTCCACTGTTTATCTTCTGTTGCTTCCATTTGGAATTTCATTTATAACCGCTTTTTAAAACGTTGAAAAACACCCTAATTTAGGCTGCATAGAGCATCCAAAGTCATTAGCAGGGACTCAGAGGCAGACTGTGTACAAACACACCATTATGTTTGGTCGGGACCAAAAGCCATGGCTTATGCGGTCTGTTGAATCAGAGCCTCTATGCTGCCCTCCCTCTCTCCCTTCACAGTCCTGGTGAAAACACTCCAAAACCCTTTCTTTTCAAATCAAATGTTCACACTAGCCCACCCCCCCACACATTTATAGCTCTTGCCCTGCAAGGTTGTCTTTGATGTGCTCATGAATAGTTACGTTCGTCAGCTGGGTCGTTGGCCGGCGAGGTGAACCGTAGTTGAATAACGCTTTTCAAACCTCTTTGCGTTTCACTGCGAATGGTGCGCAGGCGTGGTTTGTTTTTATGTGTATGAACACGGCCGGAATATTCATAAGCTACCTGTCTGACCGTGCCCAGCGCCAGGCCTTCCTGGAGACCAGGAGGTGCATAGAAGCCAGACTCAGGCTGGAGACGGAGAACCAGAGACAGGTGAGACCAGCAGGGGCAAAGGGGGGAGGAAGAGGGGGGAGCAAGAGGGGGTGGGGGCTGGAGGCATGGGGGCATGCGAAACTGTGTTTGTGTGTTCGAGACTCTTTACTGCGGAGGGAATCTGAGAGATCTTAGTAGTACGAGGCCGAGGCGTCCAGGTAGATAAGAGAACTGGGCTGAAACGAAACTAAGTTTGAAAACCGATAAAAAAGGTTCATTCCCACGTAGGCTTAGACCTCCCCTTAAGGAACCCAGGGTTCAAATACGACCTGTACCATATCCTGCATGTCCTCCCCCTACACTTCCTGTCATTCTTCCATCCCAGGACACGGCCTTAAAACACCTTGAATGGAAAAGCCTTTGCAGGACACTGATCCATGAAACCTGAGACAGATAAGACATAAAGGGGAATATATGAGAAGCCTAATGTTGAGCAGTCATACTGGGAGACAGCAGCAAACCAGGACAAGACTACTAAGAGGTTCGCTATCGATCCGACCGAGTCAAACACACTTTGTAAGAAGATATCGAACCAACACCTTCCACACACACACACACACACACACACACACACACATACACTCACACACACACACACACACATACACTCTCACACACACACACACATACCGGCGCATACACACACAGACACACACACACACACTCACTCACACACATACGGGCACATGCACACATGTATACACACACTCACACATACCAGCACATGCACACACTCACACACATACCAGCACATGCACTCACGCATACACACACTCACACACACACTGGCACATGCACACACACATGCACACACTCACATGCAGGCACATGCACACACGCATACACACACTCACACACACACCGGCACATGCACACACTCACACACAGACAGACAGACACCTTACCTCTACACATGCACACACCACCTACACAAACGCACACAATGCCTTTGCACATACACACTCCGATGCGCACACACCGCATACAGTACCCACTCCAGCCTCCTCCACACACACACACGCACACAGTCATATGCTCACAGACATAGATTAATCTCATTGTTTACCTTCACGGAGTGGGTCCATCATAGTGTGGTCAGACAGCAGCCCAGAAAGCTTTTAAAGCATAGTATTTCTTGGAACTGCACTTCCCAAGATAAACCTTTGGGTATTTTTTTTCTAAATGGAGATGGGTTCTATTCCCCCTCGCCCTCCCAGAAGCAACCTAAGCGAATGTGAACAAATGAGCTCGTATTGCTCAGTGTTAATGCAATGTCCGGCCTCAGAAATAACACAATGCCATGTTCCCCAACCCTCCTTCCTAAACCCTCCGGACAACCGGCCTCCTTTTAAAGAAGATGGAGGAACCAAAGTCACCTGGGTCCAAATCACATAAACACTCAGACACAAGCACAGGCCTGCAGATCTGGGGAGTGGAGGAATACCATGAACTGTAAAATGGCTGTTTTTTTTGGAGGGAGGGGGGGGTGATTTAAGTAAATCAACAAAGGATATTTCCATCTTATCTTATGGTCATTTCCAGTGTTGTACCACATTGGAGGCATTGATGGAGAATGCGACATGCAGGAATTGTGTCTTACCAACAAAGTTGGACTCATCAACTACTGGATGGCATCAGTTTGATCTGTTAAGTTATGGTATCACCAAAAACCGACAACCCAAAACTTAAATAAGATTTTAAAACACTATCAAGTCAATCTCAACGTTAAGATTGCTCTCATACACCCTCGGGTAAAACTGTAATTAAGGTTGCTGGCACGTCATTGCATTACACTATTTAAAGTGAAATTGACATCTAGTCTTAAAGCATTCAGCTGTGAAATGAGATCCAGCGTCCACTGAGGCACATGCTAAACGAACCACCCCTTCTCCTCCCCCCATGCGCATCAAATCAGAGCCCCAAGTTACAGTTGCAACCAAATGGACCAAGCATTAGCATGGTACAATGCTAAAACATTTGCCTGTCTAGACACATTCAGGGATTCGCTTGTGGCACTGTTCCACTTTCCCAAAGTGAGATCATACGAGCCCCAATCCGAAGGTCTATTTCTTTTTGTTAGCAATGATTATTTTTTATTCCGTTGCCCGGTTAAGGTTAAATGTGAGATTTTTGGGGGTTCGCCAAGTTTAATGTATGGTCAGGAAACGTAATGTAACATATGTGTAAAGAAAAACAGACATGATTTGACGACGTTTTTGTGGTGAAAAGTAGTAGTCACAAACGTCACTGTCACCCCGTCACTAACCTGCACGTGTCTACCAAGGACATTAGTTCACTAGCTGTTAGCTTCTGGGAGATCGATAGCTACTTCTGGTTAAAGAGAGTTCAGAGATAGCTGCGGAAATGCCCCATGCGGCAGGCCAGGGTGATGGTGTTTGATAAAGGTTGCTATGTTTCCAGGCTGTAATATCAACCCCTTGCGTTTCGCCCTTTAGTACTGAATATCTGTAGCAATCCATGCTAGAGAATGTTATCTAAAGTCCGTGAATTCACATATCGTTAGGATTATGTTGGCTATCACTCGACGGTTTTGCCTATCTGATTGACCGCTTGGATATCCAGTCACACGACCCCCCATACCAAATCTTCACACAGTTTTGTTTCTGACATTAACAATCTCAGATGACTGATCGCGTTGTCCCTTGTTAAAAGTTTAAACACATCATAAACATCCAATTGGTGTAATTAGATCTAACGTTCTTGGCAAAACATGGTATGTTCCTCGTCTGTACCCAGTTCGAGTATCTTATTGTAAAAATGAGCGCCAAGAGAAATTTGTTTGGAAATGTAGACTCAGGTTATACCGCATCATGTAGCGAATCAATCAATACGGTCGTTTCGGTGTAGTCCACCACCCGTAAAAAAATATTGTATTCCAATGGCGGTTTGATACGAGTTCAAATGAAAGGTTTAGATGTGGTCATAAAATAAAAACACATCTAGCTGCAACAGACAAATTGGAAGAATTCTGCGTGAGTGCTGGCTGTCACGTTAAGCGCTCCTCCCCCCTCCTCTGTTATGGATTTTCCTCTGCAGGTGACACCGCCTTCCTCCCATTTGTTCCCCTCCGTCTTTGTCTTCCTCTCAGCTGTAAATCTGTCTATGCTGGTTTTATCTTCTTTCTCTGATCCCTGCTACAGTATCCTGGTCGTCTACTCCTTTTACCTCTCGCCATTCGCTCTCTCTGTTTCTCTCTTTCTCTCGGTTTCTTTCACTGTCTCTTGTTTTCTCTCTCTCTGTCTCTCTCTGTCTCTCTCTGTCTCTCTTAGTCTCTCTCTCTTTATCTCTCTCTCTTTGTCTATGTCTCTGTCTCTCTGTCTCTCTCTCTCTGTCTCTCTCTGTGTCTATGTCTCTGTCTCTCTGTCTCTCTCTCTGTCTCTCTCTGTCTCTCTCTGTGTCTCTCTCTCTCTGTCTATGTCTCTCTCTCTCTCTCTGTCTATCTCTCTCTGTCTATGTCTTTCTGTCGCTCTCTCTCTGTCTCTGTCTCTCTCGCTCTCTCTCTTGCTGTATTTCTGTATTGTCTCTTCTAATTTTCTAAATTTTTTCCAGTTTCCCTCTATCTCTTTCTTTCTTTCTCTGTCTGTCTGTCTGTCTCTCTCTCTCTCTCTCTCTCTCTCTCTCTGTCTCTCTTTCTCCTCTTGTGTTCGTACTTTACTCTTGTTGTGTTGAGAGGTTTATACGAAACACTGCCCTGCAGACCACAATTTATAAACAATTAAAGTGCATCACATGAATCTATTTTTGTGCCAAAAAAGGCAGCCTTATAATTATTTTTGCATTGTCTATTAAAATGGGCTTGAACTGTGCCCTGGAACAAAGCCAATTGCTTTTTTTTGCACAACACTTGAGCTGAAACTGTTAGGTAAGAACATCTTTTGTCACCGTAAACAATGAAGGCTTCCATTGAAAAATATTTCACACGACCATTTGGCTTTTTATAATGCAATCGTTCAACACTCATTTAATCCAAAACAACATGGAGGGTGTGATTCGAACCTGAGATCTAACACGTCTCCCTTTTACCTTATATTTTGAAACACAGAACACAGCAGTGTCATGAAACCAGCATGTGCTATTGTTCCCCCCTAACAGGAAAGACTGGTCTTATCGGTTCTACCCCGGTTTGTGGTTCTGGAGATGATCAATGACATGACCAATGTGGAGGACGAACACCTCCAACATCAGTTTCACAGAATCTATATCCACCGATATGAGAATGTCAGGTAAGGCAGCCATTTTGGCTCTAGTCGTTTCTTACAAATAGTGTTTGTAAGGTGAACTAAAATAACAAATAATTGACCACAAAATGTTTTGTAAATATTTATACATATATATATATATCCAGATACAAAATGTTTACATTAAAATGGAAGGTCAACATTTGCAAACTGTAAAAGATGTTACAGTGTGGCAAGTTATGGACGATGCGAGAAAAAAACCCCATTGCTGACTATGTCATCCGCTTTTTTTGCATGACCATGTCTGACACCTTGCGCTTTGTTTGATGCGATGATGTCTGTTTTCAGAAATGACAATGTAGCTGTTGAAGCGTGACGAGGATTTAATGTGACATCTCCATATTTTATTCA
The DNA here is from genome assembly GCA_036571765.1 of Plecoglossus altivelis. Taxonomy (NCBI): domain Eukaryota; kingdom Metazoa; phylum Chordata; class Actinopteri; order Osmeriformes; family Plecoglossidae; genus Plecoglossus; species Plecoglossus altivelis. The sequence goes on from BROE01000001.1 coordinate 12,583,763, forward strand.
GCATTCTTTTCGCAGACGTTAAAGGCTTCACTAACCTCTCCACAACGCTGTCAGCACAGGAACTGGTGCGGATGTTGAACGAGCTCTTTGCGCGTTTCGACCGCCTGGCTCATGTGAGTTTTGTGACAGAAACAGCAGACAGAAACAGCATCTGCCTTCTGTTTACATTCTTACCATCCTGTCGTTTGGTTTCGTTTCTGTCTCGGTCAAAGCCACGACGCCAGTCGTATCTCAGAACCACGAAGATTTCAGAAGGTTTAAACTGTAACCTTGAACGGATTTGAAGTTCGCTCAAGCTTGAGTGAACTGCGCAGGTGTATCCCTGGGAATGTTCTTAGGTAGTCTGTGTTTGTGAGGTCACGGTGGAATGCAAGCATGCCTCTCTTCTCTCCAGCTTTACATCAGTGAAAACCGTTCATCTGTTCCCGACAAATGCTGTTTAAATACACTGTGGACTCAAGTACAGTCCGTTTTCATCACTCAAGGCAATATTTGCAAGGGCAATTGGCAAATATTCAGCTTATTGTGTGGTGTGTGAGTGAGAGACTGTGAAAGAGTGAGAGAGGGTGAGAGAGTGTTAGAGAGTGAGAGAGTGTTAGAGAGTGAGAGGGTGTTAGAGAGTGTGAGCGTGTTAGATAGTGTGAGAATGTGTGAGAGAACTGTTGAATTGGTTCATTACAGTGTGTTTAAGTGGAATGTTTTTTTTTAAAGAGACAGGCTTATCATACTCCTTGCTCATGTTTCACTTCCTCGTTCTCGTTCACGCGTCTCATCCTTACACCTATCAGGTGTGTTCCAGTCTCATTACCCTTGTCTCTTCCACAGGAGAATCACTGTCTTAGGATCAAGATCTTGGGGGACTGCTATTATTGTGTCTCAGGTCTCCCTGAGCCCAGACAGGACCACGCTCACTGTTGTGTGGAGATGGGTCTCAGTATGATCAAGACTATCAGGTATGAGGCCTCGCATGGGGCTTCCCTCTTCTCCATCTACAGGTGCCGTCTGTGTGAACTTGCTGCTTGAACTCAATCCAAACCCTGACGCTTTGACGTAACCTACCCTGTTCACGAGCGACAGAGAGGTTTTCTTTCCCCCGGCTCGCTGTAAAACTGTAAAGCACTCTGCTTGTTTTCACCCAACCCCCACACCCCTGCCCCCCACACACACCTCCCAACATCACGAGGGTCATCCAGTTTTGATAACGCTCTGCGATCGGCGACGCATCCGCTCACACTGCATGTTTGCCTAGTGCATGTGTGCCGGGAGACTGAAGGGGATGAAGGTAGCATAGAAAGGTGGGAGAGTGGTGGAGAGAGAGAGACGCACAAAGAGCGAGAGACACAGGAAGACAGACACAGAGAGAGAGAGAGAAAGAGAGAGAGATAGGGGAAAGAGAGAGATGGGGGAGAGAGAGAGATGGGAGAGAGGGAGAGAAAGAGAGATGGGAGAGAGAGAGATGGGGAGACAGAGAGAGAGATGGGAGAGAGAGATGGGAATAGAGAGAGAGAGGGAGAGAGATGGGAGAGAGAGAGATAGGGAGAGAGAGAGATGGGGAGAGAGCGAGAGAGCTGGCTTGCAGGACCATTAGAATGAATCAGCCAGCCGTCCTTTAGGGCAATAAGAGGCCAGTGGTTTGCTAAGAGCCTCTTGGTTGATGGCCGCTTCACGCTGCTTCAGTGCCATTGCGGTGACAGTCTGAAGAGGGAAAGTGCCCCTACTGTTAGCCAAAGCCTCTTGTCACATACCGCAATCCTTCCATATCCAGTCAGCTCCCAGCTGCGTGATCACAGGCCGTATCTACGGTAGGTGACTTGCGAAAGCCCATTGAGATGAAGCGCGCTAACGCTAACCGCCGTAGCTTCACGAACGCCTGTCGCCTCACATTCGTCATTGTTGTTGGGAAGCATGAAATGAGACTGGCAGACGGGAATTGGCATGATAATGCTGCAGTTGACCTTCTGCTTCGACAGCTTAACGGACGTATGATTCAGAACGCTGGACCGTAATGTGTGCAGATAATGTATGAAATGAGGAAAGGTTTTGCTTAGGTGTGACAGTGCTGTTGAGAAATGTAAATTGATTGTCTTTATTTGAAATTTGCAATTGGACTTCTCCTGGATTGAAGGATAACTAATCATCTGGTGTGTCATGTTGATATGCGACAAGTTAATTCATAAATTATACCTCATATTTCAGGGTTTATCAAATTATTATCTTTATGACAGACGGAGACAGTCTAAATATCAGAGCAACCAGAACAAATCAAACGTAACGTGCGTGAACGGGAAAAAACAAAATGGCTTCTGTTTCCTCCTTCTCAGATATGTGCGGTCTCGTACGAAGCACGACATTGACATGCGCATTGGGATCCATTCGGGCTCTGTGCTGTGTGGGGTGCTGGGACTGAGGAAGTGGCAGTTTGACGTGTGGTCCTGGGACGTGGACATCGCCAACAAGCTGGAGTCAGGAGGCATCCCGGGGTGAGGGGCCAACGGCTGGGTTCTAAGTTCTAGAAGGTTCCAAGTTCCTGCAGGTTCCAAATTCCGGCAGGTCGTAAGTTCTAGAACGTTCCTACGTTTCCCAGCAGGGAAAAATGAATCTCCTCGAAGGTTCTCCTTTGAAGGTGAAAGTGGCCCGATCGAACGCTTTAGAACGACAAATCAACAAAGTTAGCGTTTTTTTTAATGAACCTGCGTTATTTTAAATACAGATAAATGGAGGATGGGTAATTGCAGTTAGTCTTGCTGCAGGGCCCAGCTTGAAACCTACTGCTTTCAAAGACCTGCCACTGAGTCAAATTTGCAGGCACTCCTACAGCATACCCATTTTGATTTACAAAATAGATATCACAGCAGCGACTAAACAAGACAATATCTCAAGAAACCTCCGAGGACAATTTGTGAGAAATGTTGTTTATGTCCTGCTGGCATCCAGGGAATCGCCCACTGTGTCTGATTATCCCAACCTCGAAAACCCATCACTAAATGAGCCCTTCTGAGAATAGAATGGGTAAATCATCCCTTTAAAAACACTTTTAGCCAGATTGGTTCTCAAATAGAGCAACAATGGTCGTCCCTTTGTGACCAAAGATGTGAGCAAATTGACTTTTAAAGGGGGGGTGTATTGAATCATATGTTAAAAAAAAGAGAGAAAATAAGTACTGTGCGTTTTTATGAAGCATGAGGGAGTTATTTGGGTTTCATTCAAATGTTGACTCAAGTCCTTGAAGCAATGTCTGCCGCGGAGTTAACTTAACTTGTACCGTTATTTCCCTGTCCAATTCGCTTAATTGAATTGTGCAGGTCATAACAGGAGATGTCCTTTTAAGCATTTTAATTAAAAGGCTGTATTTGTTTGAACAGTAATGTTCATTACAAAAACAAGCTGCTCTGCTCCTGAAAATGCCAACAGTCTCTCATCCTGATGGTCCAAACATAATTACCACCCCGACAGACGGAAAACTTTGCAATGAACGTAAAAAAAAAGAAGAAAATCTGACGTTCCGAGGTGAGATGGCCTTCTTTCCTGAACACCTTGTAACCCTTTGGCCTTTCCTCAGGCGGATCCACATCTCCAAGGCCTCCCTGGACTGTCTGAACGGCGACTACGAAGTGGAGGAAGGCCACGGCAAGGACCGCAACGACTTCCTGCGCCGTCACAACATCGAGACGTACCTGATCAAGCAGCCGGAGGAATCCCTTCTCACGCTGCCCGAGGACATCATGAAGGAGTCGGTCAGTTCGGCCGACCGTCACGCCAGCAGCACCACCTTCAACGAAGGCTCTTGGAGCCCTGAGCTTCCCTTCGACAACATCGTGGGCAAGCAGAACGTAAGTGCACGCCGGCCCGCAAGTCGTCGTCATCGTCCCCCCCCCCGCGTCCCTCCCCCCGGGGGGGGACGTCTCTCGTTGTTCTCGTCACTCTCTGTCGGCGCGTGAGTGGATGTCTGTCGCTAGCCTGTTATGCGGCCCGCTCGGTTTCGCGTTGTGAAGACCTTCCTTAGTGTTGTTCTGTCCTGTCCTGTCCCGTTGGAGAGAATGAGTTACGCTACTCCGGCAGAGAGCTCTGGACAGTGTGACGTCGTCCCAGACGTCTTTGATTGAGTTTTTTCATTTCGTCTGTGGGCCTCATCAGAGTGCGTGAGAGCAGAAATTGGCCGTGTGGCTTCGTGTCGTCGTGGAGACGACAACGGTTACCGTGTGTCTTTATCGTTACTAAGCAGGGCGAGTGAGGGCAACAGTGGGTAACCAAGTGTTCTGAAGCCATAATTTCACAGGCGTGCTAATGACACATTATCTTTGCTTTTGTTGTTGTTGTTTAGTTCACACACGCTGTTTTAGTTCGAAAGAAATGATCTATTCAACGGAAAGCCATTATCTTCTTCTCATTTCGCTATTAGAATATCTAAACAAGGCAACATAAGAGCACAGTAAGTTGAAGGTTAATGTTTAAAGTTCTGTTGTCTGACTTGGTAACAACGCCTACGATTCTGATGGGAACATTATTCCGGCCGTGTGATGATCTAGGTGTTGTCTCTTTAAGATCTGGTTTAGAGCTTGCTGTTAAGTCCTCAGTCCTGAGGTCAACGCAGTGTAACATCTCTAAACAGTCTTACACTCTAGACATCTTTAAACAATATTTACACTGTAAACATCTCTAAACAATCTTTTACACGCTAAACATCTTTTAACAATATTTACACTGTAAACATCTCTAAACAGTCTTTACAGTGTAGAAACCTTCAAACAATCAACACTGAAAAGATTGATGTGGTCAAATTTTCTTTGAAGTCTTTGACACTGGAAATCTCCACATAAATGTTGTTTTTGTTTTTTTGTTTATTTTACATGTAGACATCTAGTGTCTTATCATATTTGCATCAGAATGCATGAGAAATGACTGTGTGACAGTATTCCATAGGGTCGGATGTGAGTTTCATTATTAGTTTTCACATAGCGTTTGTTCTGTAATAACAGCTTAGCAGCGCTGCAGTGAGGATCACCTGGCTACAGTTCTAGAACCTTCAGTTGACTGGAAAGCTGTTGTGTCATGAATAAAGAACAGGGATTAACCCCGTATTCTAAACAATCGTTCTGAGCATTCCAAACACCGCATTCTACACACACTCGCTGTCACAAATACACACCACTTACTCGCTCATACCAAAGACACAAACATCGGATTTCTCACACAAACAACAGCATGGTAGCAATGACTCACTCGCATGTGTTGTGTGTAGCATCGGTTGCCGCATCGAAACCGTAGACACGCTCTCTCTCGCCATCTGACACGCTCGGAAACACGCACAAACACACACACGCTCGTTGCAGGAAGATGACATGTTGCCATGCAAAACACGACGGGGTCATTAAGATTCAGTCAACGTAAGCATCGTTGGATTAGATTCAGGCGACAGGCTTTGAAGTAGCGTGCTGCTGGCAGTCCAGTTCTGGAACATAGATTTATATGGTTTGGTTTCTCTGTTCCTGCGCCAGACATCTACTGACTCTGGTCTACAGAGACGATAGCCCGCCTCTTCGTCTCATACTGTCAATCATATCAGCGTTACACTGTTATTATCATCACAGGCTTGGATCTCGGTCTCTGGTTTTACATGTAGAATTTCTGCTGAATTTATTACCACAGTGTGCAGTATTTTTCTTCAGTAATCAGTACATTACTAAAGTATCCAGTACATTTCTGCAATATAAGGTATTTCGAAATGACAGAGTACACTTTTGAAGTATATAGTATTTTTTGTTGTTGCAATGTACAGTTGCTGTATTTCAGCAAGTTTTTTTTTACCATCCTGTCCTCACAGATATCTGACCCGCACAATTAAAGACACAACAGGAAAGTGAAACTGGGAAAGGTTACAGACGTGTCTTCAAAATCAAAATATATCCACGTATCAACAACAAAAACGGAATCTGAACTTCAGGCCGCCTTGCGGAGAGGCTGTCGAGTCACAGCTTTCACGCCGCTGCTCCTTCAAGGCGTAGTCAAGGCCCGGCGTGTGACGTAACCATGGATGCGTTTGAATTCAGCGGAATGTTGTTCTAGATAAGTGCTGCTGCCTTTGTTTTTGGCACAATGAAAGCCTGTCAGTACTATTCTATGAAAAGGCTCGGTTTTTGCATATCAAAGGACGCGCCGCTACGTTTTGACGTGTCTTTTTTGTCATCGTTTCTCCTGCTTCAGGCTGAAGTTCTGCCTCTCGTGTGCTTTCATCCCGGGAGCATTTGCCCTGTTATCCTGTCTGATTCTCTGATTCACTGTTCAGCAGCATGATGAACTGAGACACAACTGGCATATATAGGAGAAGGTGTGGGTGCGTATGTGTGTTTGTGAGAGAGTGTGTGTGTGTATATGTGAGAAAGGGTGAGTGAGTTTGTGTGTGAGAGAGTGTGTATGTGTGTTTGTGAGAGAGTGTGTGTGTGTATATGTGAGAAAGGGTGAGTGAGTTTGTGTGTGAGAGTGTGTGTGTGTGTGTGTATATGTGAGAAAGGGTGATTGAGTTTGTGTGTGAGAGAGAGTGTGTGTGTGTGTGAAAGAGAGACAGAACCTGAGTGTGTGTTAGAGAGAGAAACTGATTGTGTTGTGAAAGTGAGCGAGTGCACACGTGTGTTTGTAATGGAATGTGTACGTGTGAGAGAAAGTGTGTGTGTTTGTGTGTGTGAGAGAGCGAAAGTCTGTGTGTGTGCGTGGGAGGGTCATGGAGTGTGAAGTAACACTCTTTTACATCCTCACGAAGGATTCCCAAAACAGACAAGCTTGTCTGTATTTAACCTCATCACACCACGAGAGACAGCACAAACAGCTATCTTTAAAACCCACCATGTTCCTCAGTAGAAATATCACTATAAGAGCCCAGCTTCCAGGATGTCCCGGAGTCGTGAAAGCAGATTCCTCTTCCTGGTCGCCTGACTTTCTCAGTCTGGCTCCGTCACCACCCCAACTCTTTCATGCATCACTTCCTCCCTGTCGGCGTATGCCACTGTCAAAACGTTCTTGTCTCAACGTCTCGTCTTTCTGTAATGCTGCGCGTTCTCCGCCTTCCTACAGAGGGGCGCCCCTTGTTTATCACCGCGGAAACGACGTTTCCAAAAAAACAAAACAACAAAACACCCTGAAAAAGATCTGAACGCAAAGATCCGTCCATCTTACTTTTGTGCGCGCGCGTGTGTGTTGTCTGGTTCCTCGTCTTTGAGGAAGCCAGGAAGCTTTAAACTGGCAGCTGTTAAGCTCCCCTGCCGGCGAGTTTGCCCCCTTTTTGCCACCCCGCCCTTGCCCCCCCGCCCCCCCCAAGACCAGGTCTTTGAACTCTGAGTCGACACGTAGACTTGCAGCATGTTGCTGTAGTCCATCTAGTCAGGGTTAACGCTCCCATCCTGGGGGAGGGAGCCATCACGGCTGCCGGGAACACAGCCAGGGACTGTAAGAGAGCTGAGAGGGGCCAAACCCAGGAGAGAATCAGAACCCTCTCGTGCTGACTCGTCTGGATTATCCAATCGTAATCCTCTCCTGGACTGCTGTTATGATGTTGTCTGGCAGCAGGGATTTGCCAGCATCAAACCAACAGTTTTTACTTTAAAAAAAGAAAGATTTTTTTTGTGTGTTTTTTGGGGGGCAGAAGGGGGAGGTGGGAGGCAGTGGTGTTTTACTAGATACAATCCAAATCAGACATCTGGATTTGTTTTTGTATATTTACCAAGTCATTTGAATATCTGTTGGCGTAGTTTCATTGACACATGAGCGTATATTACATAACAAACACATTTGTAAACGTAGTGTATTCCAAGATCTAGAAAAATCATGCACACACTGTGTAATAAATAGGATTTTCTGTCCGCTAAACGGCATACGCGAAACCAACGTTGACAATGAGATCAAGATACCCAGCGCATTTCGTCCAGGAAATTTTAATCTGGTCATTTTCTTGCAGTTGTATCTAGGCTGTTTATACCTTGCGAGGGCCACAATTCTCGGGGCCGTTTCCTATCCAGTAATTTTATGACTTACTGTGTCAAGGTCTTCATTAAGAGAAAGGTCAGAATTAGAGGCAAGTGGTCCTTGTGAACGAAGTAGCCTCTGGTAGTATGTTTGCCCTGGTTAGTAACAGGTGACATGTGAAAGGATAGGAAGGATGGGAAACGCATTCTGAGGTTCCTTGCACGGTATCTGCTAACAAGGATCGCGGAAACGCACCTTGTGTGGCTGAGAGGCTGAGGGAGATCTTGGCACCTGCGGTTTGATGAGCAGGTACGAAGCTGCGCTCAGTAAGCAACTGAAGACCCCTCTTGAATAAACAAGGAGAATGGTTAGTAGGGAAAAGCATTTAGTAGGAGAAAAGAGAGATGGCTACGCTGTTGTTTTGAACTTCTCACAGTGGAAAGCAATGCTGTGACCACACAGAACGACAGCCTGCAATGCGATTTTTTACTTACGTGTGTAGTTTTATTAACATTTTACAGGAAGAGTCTAGTGCTTTGAAGGGTTGTTTTGTTGTTTATTTTGATGTACTTCAATACTCAGAATCTGTTTCTATACCTTGTTGAGGACACAGGCTCAGGTGTTTGAGTACATTTGCAGCGAGAAAGAGACAGATCTTGATCAAACATCTCTGTAGGAACAGTAAACGGTCCTGAAAAATCACCACACTAAATCACCCTTCTTGCCAAGTATTTCCACGACTGTAGAACGTGGCGTTTTACACCCGTAAACGGTAGTCCCACCGTCAGCCGATCGTGTCGTCTCTGGCAGTAATCGTCCCGGCTAACGTTTCCATTCTGTTTTAACTGGTGAGTTGCCTTTTACCGAAAACAGTTGGGAGAATTCCTGCGTGACCCTCACTCCCCTTCATGCTCGCACGTTCCACAGAGGAACATCGCGGGGTAATGTTCTAATGAGAACATCAGGTTCTCCAGAGGCTTCAAAGCCTGGCTTCAGAAGAAAGTGATGTCTCCCACATGCTCACCTCCGGGAACCAACGACACAACATCGTTGTTTTTTTCTATCTGGAAAAAAAAAAAAAATCCAAATAACTTATTTCCTTTGTTTCCGTCAGCACAGAACAAAACGTGTATCTTTTTATTCAGACATCTGTCAGATCCACTAAGAAGGACTGTGAATGTTTCGTTCTTGCAATACGAGCGCTGCGCTTGTCCAGTGGCGAGACTGCGACATGGCTGCGGATGATAAAAAGGCCGCAGGGAGATCTAACTCACCGACTGTGTTCTTCACACGCGACACAAACCTGGCTTGCTTCTTGTCCGTGAACCATCCAGGGCGCTCGCTGTCGCTTTTTCTTTTTTTTTTTTTTTTAAGATCTGGCAAAGTGAAAATGAGGATTGCATCAAAAGAAAGAGACATTAGTTTAACTCGAATTTTGGCCTTTGGGGTTTTTACGACTTTGAATGAATCATTACAATCAAAAGCATTTAATGAAGGATTTGACCTTTGGAAACTATGTCTGAAAGTTTCCGTGAGTCTAATGATATCACCTGGGATGAAGTAAACGACTTCTTCAATTCCATCTCGTCTGGTAGCAACCAAAGTGCACGGAAATGCAATCTGAGCTGTTTAAATTGTAAGCGACTGCAAATGATTGTTAAATATTTTTGTAATGGCTGCCACTGATTGGATAGAGATTGCCAGGTAACAGAATAAGCACCCTAAAGCAAGTTAGGTTCATTATATATCTTGAAGACTACAGCTCGGAGGAATCATTTTTACAGTGACAGGCTTTCAGTCAAACGGGAAGTGTTTAGGTACATTAGGAGCTGTGCAGAGATCAAGAACTGCAGTGATTGACAGTAAAGGGGACGTGCACGCGCACACACACACGCACGCACGCACGCACACACACACACACACGCACACACTTGGAAAGGACTGCACGTGTTGGTCAAAACAAAGGCTTTTAATTTGTTCATTTGTTCATTTTAATCTTTAATCTTTCATTTCAATTTCTTCCTTTTTGCAGATTTATAAGAAAGCTAACATCTAATTACGGATGGCGAATGTGAACTGTTTGGTGAAATGATATGTCTCAGTGACCTTCTCACTTGTCGTGTCTTACTTACTAAATGAGTTTCGCTGGAGAGAGAGAGACACGTCATGTCCTAACAACAAGCTGCAAGGTGTCACATCCAGCAGTCTTTATGCACCCCCTTACATAACATCCCATGATGAATAGAGTTAAATGATGTACCACACTGTCCTGTGACTAGATTAAAACATGTGTTTTGTTTTACTGCTCTGCCACTTTCCATGGAGTCCAAGTAGCTTTGGAAATTCCCCCGTACCTTTCGTGTTTTTTTTGGGGGGGGGGGGGGGGGGGATTATCAAAAGATCGATAAGAGTGCTTTGATTGTGACTTTTGCCGATGACTGATTGCCTCTCGTCTCATTCCGTTTTCCGTTTTGTGTTTCGTTCGTTTTGTCATTGCCAATGTTTCGTTTATTCATGTCTTTTTTTTAAACATGTTTTATTTCTACTCGCTTCTGTATGTAAATGGATATCATGTGTCCTCAGACTCATCACATGTTTGTTTTTGTTTTATAGATGCTCAAGTAGTCTTGGTCACTCCTTAATGTCTGCACTGAGAGTGTTGGGGGACGAGTGATGAGAAAACTCTTGGAGTGCTCAGCTGTCTGTTGGGTCACAAATTGCATTTTGGGTTTTTAATTTACTTTTAATTTAAGTGTGTGTGTGTGTGTGTGTATTGTATGTAATAGTTTTTTTTTTAGAATATGAATGAAGAGAGGACAAGCAGGTTCTTATTCTGCATGTGCTTTCCCTTAGACTCTGGCTGTCCTAACGAGAAATTCAATAAATCTGCTTCCAAACCATCTCGCACAAGCTTTGCATGTCTACTCTGGTCCTGAGGAAATTAACAAGCGAATAGAGAGCGCCATCGACTTACGGAGTGGCGATAAGTTGAGAAGAGAGCATATCAAGCCTTTCTCACTGATGTTTAAAGACTCCAGCCTGGACGAAAAGGTAGCTGGGGATTAGACAGATTCCTCTTTTTTTTTTTCCTCGTATCTTCCTCTCTGAGATATCAATTTCCGAAGAATTCATTCAAAATATATATTTTTTTTATCATGAGTAAGCTGAAGGTACTTCACATGACTAATATAGAGTTAAAGTACTCCACTGAAAAGCATGTTATCCTCTTCCCCCGCCTCCAACGAATGATATTTTCAATCCCTGCATGAGTCTCCTCACTGTGATGTTTGAGTAAACGTTTTCTAAAAGACCAATCTGATTCATTTTGCGGACTTTAATAGATACGAAGAGGAACCGTTGAAAGTTAACTCCTTTAGTTATAAACACGGAAAATAATGATTCTGTCACCAAATACCTTTTTCAGTTTGGAAGAGCACTGTTAGTGTCAGGGACTGTAGACCACTTGAATGGCAACAGCATTCAACAGATTGATAATTTAACAGCATCCACCGACTCATGTCCGATGTAGTTCATTCAAAGCATAACCTCTGATGTAACTGAAAGAGTAGCGTTTCCAGGCTAGCTAGCTGATAAGTTGGTCTTTGGCAATGCCGATTGGCTTTTGCCAATAATGCAGAACCCCCTTCAGTTTACTCATGAGCACATGTCCATGCTATGGACGTTATCCTTTAAAGTCTTGTGGAAAAAGTTGACATGTTCAGCTTTTTTGACGTTTTTGTTCTTTCCCACTCCGTTTTTCCTTTTGTTCCATAAGTTAAAGCCACTTTTCTATACCTTTTTGAGTTGACCTTTGCCCTCTGTCCTTCCCCCCCTTCCCACCCACCTCCCTCCCTCCCCCCCACCTCCCTCTCCCCAATGCCCCCCCACCTCCCGTTCGCTCGTCCTTCCCTCCCTCCTTTCCTTCCTACCTCCCTCCCTCACTTCCCCCACCTCTCCACCTCCTCTCCCGCACTTCCCCCCTCCCCTACCCTTTCCCCTCCCCTTTCCCCTCCCTCCCCTATCTTTTGTTCCCCTTTGATTGTGCGCCCATCTCAAACAAGACCAGTTTCAGTTCCTTTGAAGCCCAATGTCCAGTACAGTTGCTGTTGACCTCTCTCTTATTTTTTTGGCATAGTCGTGACAAACATGAAACATCCTCTTGCTAATTTCCCAGCACCCTTTGAGAAAGAGACAGAGCGAGAGGTTGGCACGCAGGAAGTCATGGGGTGACAAAGGTCGGGTCAAAAAAAAAAAAAAGCTGTATTCATTTGTTGACGATTTTAAGATGAGTCAAATGTTTGTCGACACTAGTAACTCATCAACTAGAGTCACGAGGTTAAAGCAGTGCTAAGGTAATGCTAACTTCGTAAACGCCAACCAAGTCACTAATTGTGCTAAGCACACACGTATTTGTTCCTTTGTCATTTCCAAGCAGATTGAGATGGCTAACAACCAATGACATTTAAATACGCTTCGCAACCGCCAACTTCGGTTGACTAGCTGTCACTTTGTGTGGTCCCCTCCCTTTCCCCTCCCTCCCTATCTTTTGTTCCCCTTTGATTGTGCGCCCATCTCAAACAAGACCAGTTTCAGTTCCTTTGAAGCCCAATGTCCAGTACAGTTGCTGTTGACCTCTCTCTTATTTTTTTGGCATAGTCGTGACAAACATGAAACATCCTCTTGCTAATTTCCCAGCACCCTTTGAGAAAGAGACAGAGCGAGAGGGCAGCAGGGGTCATGGGGTGAAAGGTCCAAAAAAAAAAACAAGCTGTATTCATTTGTTGACGATTTTAAGATGAGTCAAATGTTTGTCGACACTAGTAACTCATCAACTAGAGTCACGAGGTTAAAGCAATGCTAAGGTAATGCTAACTTCGTAAACGCCAACCAAGTCACTAATTGTGCTAAGCACACACGTATTTGTTCCTTTGTCATTTCCAAGCAGATTGAGATGGCTAACAACCAATGACATTTAAATACGCTTCGCAACCGCCAACTTCGGTTGACTAGCTGTCACTTTGTGTGGAAGTCTGCAGCTATTCTGTTTTGGCCCGGCTAACTATAGCTTCTGCTCTTCAGCTTTTAAACTTTCCCCAAAACCCCCTAACTCGTCCTCTGGCTCTCTCCTCTCTCTCTCTCTAACGCTTGTGGTGGATCTGTAGCATGTGACTGTGGAGGCTGTGTCTGTGTGTGCCGTGGACTGTTGTACCTGTTCGTACCGCCTCGCCTGTGTCTTTAAAACGCTCTCTCTTCTTCTTCTCCTCCTCATCCTCCCTCTCCCCCCCTAATGTTGCAGTACTCGCAGATGAGGGACGAGGTGTTCAAGTCGAATCTGGTGTGCGCCTTCATCGTCCTCATCTTCATCACGGTCATACAGGGGCTTCTCCCCTCTGCGAGGTAACGGGAGACTATCTGCTGTACAAAAAAAGGATCATCCAGAAAGGGTTCAAATGTGCCGTGACAAAAACAATTTTGTCTTAGAATGCCATCGCCCTAATGAAATTAAACTCAACTATCACCAAGTAAAAACAGATCAAATTTCTTTTAAGTATAAACGTGCTTCCCCCCCCCTCCCCCCCTCCTTGCACTTTGTGAACTCTTCAGGCTTTTCTACACGTATGCTTTATCTGTCATCCATTGCTCTGGTCTGTAGGATGGTGACCATGGTGATCCAGTTCTCTGTGCTCATCGTGATGCACAGCTGCCTTGTCTTGGTCACCACAGCGGAGGACTACAAGTGTCTGCCCTTGGTCCTGCGGAAAGCCTGCTGCTGGATCAACGAGACCTACGTGGCGCGCAACGCCATCATCTTCGTATCCATCCTCATCAACTTCCTGGCAGCCATGATCAACATTGTGAGTGCAGCTTGGAGGAAGTTTGGATGATACTCTCCTCTTACCTTAGGACCGGGCTTGGTGGGGAACTGGGGGGGGGGGAGCCTCGGTGATGGGGTGCAAAGTCTCTCGCTGACGCGGGAACGTCTGAGGACAGAATATAGGATGAACTGAGACGAAACGGAAAACAAACAGCCAACAGATGTTTGTTTCACACAGAGGTGGAAATCAAAGATCCGCAACAGTCATAAGAATAGTACAGGTTAACACTAGACGCACACATGAATGAATGAATGAATGAATGAATGAATGAATGAATGAATAATAAGACAACAAATAATTGTAGATAGCAAACTACATGAATACATTATAAATCCTCTGCAGATTTACGGGTTGTGATTAACAGAAGCACATAAGATCTCCTTCATTTAACACACAATTCACCTCATTTGCTCTCTGAACTGCTGCCCTTTTCCCCCATTCAATCTGCGTGACGCTGCTTGTACAGCAAGTCGTTATTTACGTCAGAGCACAGGAAAAATGTTCATTACACGCTTGTTGTCTTGCAAAGATAATTGATTGCGTTAAGCCCTTTGAAACCGAGAGATGCTTTTACAATGAGAAAATAATCTGTATATGAAATTTGCTCGTTCAGTTCAAGATAAGAACATGAAGGTGGTGGGAGAAAGATTGATGTCATTGTAACGATAAACCTTGTTAATGAAATAACATAAGTACCATGCTGTGTCATTAATGTTTTCCTTTATATGAGCAAGAGTGCCATTTGAGTTTGTGAAGTGATACTTGTTGATTTCATGTTAGAAACAGTCCGTGTGATAAGATAAGTCTTTTATGGCCTGTGAATGAAATGAAGAAATGTGTATCTCTTTATGCATTCAGCCCCTAGCCCCTGCAGTTTTGCTGTCTGACCTCAACTGTCTTGTGAAAAATGTATTTGACACCCCTATGAAATATAGATAGTACATGGCGTATTCATGTCCTTGATTCCATGTGATGGTCAAATGAATGAAAATCTCCTTGTTCCTCTTCTTCCGTAGCTGTGGTGCGACTTTGACAAACCCAGCGCCCTGACGAACAAGACAGTCAACGCATCCGCCTCCATCCCTGACATTTGTTTTTACCCTGAGGTATCGGAGACACTTCCTGGTTTGATAGGAACTTATCAATATAAGTTACTATAAGATATAAGGTCTAGACCAGGGGTCTCCAATCCTGGTCCTCGAGGGCTGCTGTTCTGAAGGTTTTAGATGTTTCCCTGCTCTAGCACAACAGATTCTAATGAATGAGACATTGCCAAGCTCTGTGGAAGCTTCATAATGACGCTTTATTAGAGTCAGGTATGCTGGAGTAGGGAAACATCTAAAACCTTCAGGACAGCGGCCCTCGAGGACCAGGATTGGAGACCCCTGATCTAACCGAACGGACTTACATTCACGTGAAGTCCATGGAGTTCGTGCGGCTTTTACTACGCATAGAGTGAAATGGAAACCAAGGATACAGTCGCAAACCCCCCCCACCCCCACCCTCCCACCCCCCCACCCCCACCCCAGGAATCACAGAGTAAAGTTCCAATTTGAACTGAGATTGAAAACGAAAGTAGCATAAAAAAAAGATGATAAAAGGACACCCCTTGGTAAAAGCCAATCCAGGTGTATTTTTAGGCCTGCTTTAAAACTATCAACGTGTTCTTCTCCTTTCATCCTTCATTTCAACCACCTGGGAACACGAGGAAGGTTGATTACACACATCCCCATTTATAACATTAGTCAGGCCAAGAGTCACATTTCTAACCTCTCCACCGCAGCACTCTCCAGTTACTTGTACATCTCTCCTATCCCCTCCCCCCCCACACACACTATCTTCAATGGACTGTAATCAGGCCACAGTGCATTCGCTTCAGTCTTACAACCCACAAGAGATCAGAATGACATGGATAGCACACTACAGTGGGCAGAGCTACGGAGAAAAGAAGGGGTTCTGTCGGGTCAAAAACGGTCATAGTGCCAAGAACTGTCCTATCTGACGTCTCAATGCTGTTCAGATCTCTTACTCTACGATTTTATGTATTCACTAGTTTGATAGCTAGTGCTAGCTATCTACCTTTTTTCGTCGAAAAAGATAATACCTAGCAACCAGTGTAGAAACTAGGACAGTTTTCTGTCAGCACGCGTAGCTATTTCAGGAATATAACATTGGCATAGCGATGGATATGTCCTTGCGACTGAACAGCATTGTGACAGAATCAGATTGAACAGTTTTCGGCACTGGAACAGTTTTCGGCACTAGAACACTTTTTGGCCTGACAGAACCGGTTCTGGTAAGGCTTTTTGGATACAGCATCGACTTTGGCGTTCATGAAAATGGCGTACGGCACCCATTTGAAAGCAGCGTTGTGGCGTAGCGGTGAAGATCAGAAAAGTCATTTCAGTGCAACCACCTATAATAGACATAACTGGGAGGGAGGAGAGACAATGACTAAAGAATATTAGATGAAGTCTCGACCTCAACTGAGGTTTGTCAATGTGACATCCTCTTATCCCCATCCCCACATTTATGTCCTCAGGTTTTTCTGATGAACCGCTAATCAACTGAGCACCAGGATGTGGAGTTAGCTCCATTTAAACTACACAAATTAGTCACAAAGCAAAACAAAGACTGGGACCGTCAAAATGAATCTCAGTTTGTTCCCCCCTCAGTCTTGCACGCAGGTCTCCAGCCTGCATCCTTCACATCCTCTGAGCTGCCCTGTCTCTCTCTCTGTCTCGCAGTATTTCGTCTTCACCGGAGTGCTGGCCATGGTGACTTGTGCAGTGTTCCTGCGGCTCAACTCGGTTTTGAAGCTGGCCGTGCTGTTGGTCATGATTGCTGTCTACTCCCTGCTCACGGAGGCCTTCTACACCTCGCTGTTTGTCCGCTACGACACGTTCCGACAAAACACAGAGTGAGCGGGGGGACGGTTGTGGCCCTCGCACGCATACGCACGCGCATATACACGCACGTACACATGTACAGTAGCAACACGCATGCTGGCCCGTACGCACATGTGGATACTGTGCAGACACACCCAAAACTACAACACGTGTGTGTGTGTGTGTGTGTGTGTGTGTGTGTGTGTGTGTGTGTGTGTGCGTGTTCACCCATATGCGCACACTGTTGTCATGGTCTCTGTTTATTCGGTGACACAGCCAGAGTAACAGAAGAGTGTTTTCAGTTCTCTCAAGCTTGCTGCTCTCATCTTAAAACCCATAGCTCGAGAAACGCCCGGAAGCCAAGATGACCTTTTCTATTTGTTCTAGAAATCTCGGAAACTGAATTTTCTCGTAATCGAGGTCAGGAGAGAGCGACAGCGGGGAATGCTTTGACCTTTAGCCTTTTAGCGTGTGGAGGCACCTACAAAAAAACCAAACAAATGCCTTGAGAAAATAAGTATATATACCTTTTGAGCAATCATGCGCTCGCGAGTGATCATAACTAATTCATGTGTAATACACACAGTATATCCGTATACCCACACATGTCGTTAAAGGCCATGTGGAAGAAACAGGCAGCTATACAAGATAAAGAAACCCTCTGGCCTGACCTACTCTTCACCTCTGAATAACAGTGGAATATTATAGCAGACACCACTAGAGAACAGATGAAGTCGTGTGTTGCGTAGTCGGATCCATAAATAAAGATGACTAGCGGTAGTACGTCTCTAACAGACCGTTTTTGTGTGTTTTGTTTGTTTTTTTTTCCTTCCAGAAACTTCCTGGGAACCAAAGAGACCTCCTTGCTTCTGATGGCGATGTTCCTCCTGGCTGTGTTCTACCACGGACAGCAGGTGAGAACCTGGCTGCTTTCTGTTCATCTCAGGGATAAGATAAGATAAGAGATCCTTTATTTGTCCCACAATGGGGAAATTCCACTGTTGCAACACACAGTTTAGGACAGGAATGAAGGAAATAGGTGCATGCAATAACAAAAGGATAAATAAACATGGTTGTAAAAAATACAATATAAAGTGTAAAGTGCACACTCTTATTTACATTGAAAATGGTATCTAAAGTGGCTAAAGTGTATTGTTACATTATGTACAGTACAGGGATGTCAAAACCTGGCTATTCCTACCAGGGTTAACACCCCTACTGACAGACGAAGGTGTTTGCTCGCTCCTCTGGGGATAACCTTCTCCATCCCCTTCTTCCTCCCCTGTCCTCTGCTAACCACCACTTCCTGGTTTGATCTACTGCAGGGTCGTCCATTCCTGGTCCCTGGGGGCCGCTGTCCTGAAGGTTTTAGATGTTTTCCCGCTCCAGCACACCTGACTCTAATGAATGGGGTTGTTATCAAGCTCTGCGGAAGCCTCATAGTGACCTTTTATCAGAATCAGGTGTGCTGGAGCAAGGAAACATCAAAAACCTTCAGAACACTGGCCTCCGTGGACCAGGATTGGCCCCCCTTTGACCTACTGCTATCAGCCAGTGGCCGCCTCAAACATCTGGCTTGTGATTTCGAGGCAGGACGGCCCACAGTCTGTTAGCGCGCTCTCTCTCTCTCTCCATCCCCCGCGTCTCCTTCTGCCTCCTCATCTGTTCGTTTCACACGATCGCACACCACAGCGGAGAGAAGCCCCAGAGCGGCTCACGTGCCAGAAATATCAATCTCTCTCCACCCTGATCCTCGAAGGCCCCTGCCCCGCATGGTTCTGAAGGGCCCATGGTTGAATGACTTATTGTCGAGCTCAGCAGAGCTTTTGAGAAAGGCTGATATGTTCAGTTGCTCCCGTGGTTTTATTGCAGGTAGCCATTTAATCGTTGAATATGAAAACTGTAGGTATCAGCACCAGCCAGAGGGAGAGACGTAATGTCTTGTGGCTCCCAGGCTGGTCTCTCCCAGGGTATCTAAAGTGGTTGGCTGTGATTGAGGGACAAGCAGGGATTTCAAGCTGTTTTCTGTCCTGAATGGCTACCTTTGATCACGGGGTTCACACAGTCCGTTCAGGTCGAAGACAGAAAGGTCAAAGGTGTAATTGAACGTCTTTCATAGCCGATATCAAAATATCTCATTTGAAGTCTTTCGGTTTCGTCAGAGACTGTATGGTTTCTTAGTGGAGGTTTTTTTTTAATGTTATGTCTTTTTGTGTCTTTATATCAAAGCTTCAAACATGTCTGTCTTTGTTCTTAGTGCAGGGAAACCATTGTCAGGAGAGGAAAGATATCTTTAAAGGATAACTTATGCTGTGTGGTTGCAGTTACCTTGCGATGTCTGCATTGAAAAGTTTCTACAGATTTCATCTCCGTGACTAAGAATGAGTTTCTGTTGGGTTTACAAAGCTGTACAGTTTCATGGCAGGACACATGCTAATTAAATATCTTTCAATGCCGAAAAGGGTTTCGCAGTTGAATAGGAAATGCCACAAAATCATTGGTTCATGTGAGAAAAGTGTTTTCAAATGGACCAGCCTTGTTAAGCCACTGTAATTAGCAAGCTTGATATCGTATGCACAAAGACCTTAGACCAAAAGCATAATGAGCAGATTCACAATGCCAGAACTGATTAACTCTTTCATATCTGGGTGTTTCATCAATGCCCTGTATTCTCCACGCAAAACACGTCTCCTCTGTGTTTCCAATCAATCACGCCTTTTACAAACATGGCTTTGTAAAATGAAGTAGATTTAATTTGTGCGTTCTTTTCATCAAATTGTCTATAAGGACGAACGCGTTGACCGCTCAGCAAAGGCAAGATGCTCTTCACAAAGTTTCAGCTCTGCAGTCTGGTTCGGATTTATTAAACATCCTACTGTCTGTAGATGTATGTAATTTTTGTATCTTTTCGTCAGAAATCTGTCACTCGGATATAATCCCTGTAAATAATACTGCACTGCAGCGAAACAAGATTCCGGACGTTTTCTCTCTTGATTCGCTGCCTTTCACAGCCACGAGGTTTTCTTTTTTTCCTTTTTTTCTCGTCGCCATAGCAACGCAGTCTCCTGTTTATGACAATAATGCATTTGCTGTGTATGATCGTGACGGACCATCCAGAGGGTTCCTGCTTTGAGTGCGTCAACCAACAACCTTGACATTTCGCCTGCTCTCAGGTTGTGGGTGCGTGTGCGCACCATGGAAAGGGAGTAAATCTTGTGTGTGTGTGTGTGTGTGCATGCGTTTGTGCGTGTGCTTGTGTGTATGTGCGTGTGTTTGTGTGTGTGGTTGTATGTGCGTGTGTTTGTGTGTGTGTTTGTGTGCGGTTGTATTTGCGTGTGTGTGCATACTTGTGCTTGTGTGTGTGTGTGTGTGTGTTTGTGTGTATGTGTGTGTGGTTGTATGTGTGTGTGTTTATGTATTTGCTTGAATGTTTTCTTGCCACTTAGACTAGTGTTTTGATGCAGGAACACATGTTATTAATAGGATGCATTGTTGCTGCTGAATTAATTGGCATTCATGCCAGAATCCATTCAGTTTCACCATCGTTGTGTTAATATGCCATTTACTGGCATGAATCAATACCATAGACATCCGACTCTAGATGACAGTGCTGTTGATATTAGCAGTGGCTTAAAGTACAGTATTTCTGGACTGGTGTGGTTCAACTGTTTGTCTTATTGACCCGTTTGTACTAGAAGACAGTCTATTGATTCTTATTAACATAGGTGAGAAATGAACTAAGAGAATTCAGGCTTATTTGCATTAGATATTATATAGATAGATGTTTGTAGATGACATGCAGGCAAAGGTTGGACACTGAGAGAGAACTCTTCCCATCTGGATTCATGCATGTTTAAAAAAAAACATCTTGTTTCTTAGAAGCTTTAGGACCAAAATTGGACAAAAGCGTAAGTGTAAAAAATAATTAACAAGCAATCTTTGTCTCTGTTGTAATTTCCCGCTGATAGCTTTAAAAGTGGCTAAAAAAAAAGAAATAAAGAAACAAATTAGCCGCCATTAGCCAAAACCTGAGATGATTGCTGCTAATTCCTAACAGGAGTTTTCCTTGTTACGTTTGGGCTTTGTGCAACAGTGGCCGGCATCTCATCATCTTTATGCCAATTAAGCCTCTGGGACTTGCATTCTTAATTAGGAAACTAGCTAATTAGACTGAAGCTCAGTATTTACTGGCATTATTTGGGGCCTAATTGATACCAAGATTAATAGTAAAACTGTTGCTCTCTGGTTATGGCTTCTAATGGTTTGGAAGCCGAACTGAACGCTTGGAAATTAATTTTTCAATATCCGTGTTTTGAATAAAACAAAATTTTTCCATCCAACTTAATAGCTTAGATTCATGTGTGTCACAAATGTATGCAAATTACACTGTGTTAATTGTTCATGCAGAAAAGCAATTAGTGTTCCTCGTTAGAACTATGTTTTTTCTTGGACTGATGTTTATTTTCCTCTCAACGAATCAAAAGCTTTCAAAGTTTTCATTCATTCAACATGTTAGCACCTGTTTACCGACAGAATTCCTGGTTTGCCTATCTCCATTTAAAAAAAGGGCGGAAACAAAATTAATAACAGTAATGCATTTTATTTATAAATGTGCCTTTCTTGCACTCAAAGCGCTAAGCTGTAATATTTTAAACTAAGCCGCATTAACTGCTGTAACTCTTTGAGGTGCGTCCCTCAGCCAATCACATTGTGTGTCCCTCAGCCAATCACAGCGCGTGTGTGTGTGTGTGCTGTCTCCATGTGTGTGTCCCCAGCTGGAGTACACAGCTCGACTTGACTTCCTGTGGCGCGTCCAGGCCAAGGAGGAGATCAACGAGATGAAGGAACTAAGGGAACACAACGAGAACATGCTCCGGAACATTCTACCCAGTCACGTGGCGCGACACTTCCTGGAAAAGGATCGGGATAACGAGGTTTGGGATGCCTTGTTTTTCTAGAGAGTGGGAGAGGGGGGTGGGGGGGGAGTGGGGTGGGGAGCGGGGGGGGGGAGGTGGCGGGGAGGGTGGCTGGGGGGTGGGGGGGGGGATCATCTCCCCTCTTTGGCAGAGTCTGAAAATGTTTCCTACTACACGTACCGTACTTTCCATGGCCTCTAAGAGCTGCCGTGTTTGGAAACGTAAACAGTGACCGTATAAGTCAAGCTCTCGAGCCATGTTGGTCGCTGATGCGTATACACAACGTGTCTTCTATGCTCATAAGCACACAGTGACCTTTGACACCGAGCTCTCAAGAGACTTGTGGGTGTGTTCATTTTGGAAGCCTCTCTCTGATCAAACTGCAGTATATATTTTACCTGTTCACATCGAACGGCTGTTGGGGGAGGGGTAGAGAACGCATTCTGTGGACACATTCAACGTACTCTTTTTGCTGAATGGTTTGTTTTGTCTAGAACACACTGTGCTTCATACATGCACTTCTTCCACTCAAAACGATGTGGTAGATATCCTTTTGACTGGAAAAGAATCACTATACCCCCCCCCCCCCCGTTCGATCTCACTGTTTCATAAAGCTCCGTGTTTCAACCACAAAAGGATGTGTAATTGCAAGAAACCGGGAAGAGAGAATAGAAAATAAGCATCTGCATTCATGGTGTGCAGAGAGAGAGAAAACCAGTCAGATGGAAAACTTTGTAAAACAGGACGCGTTTCTCCTCATCTTTTTCTAGTTATGCTGCATGCGTGCGGTTTAATTTGACGATAATAACATGTTGTCAGACAGAAGAACAGAACACGTCAGTCGACGTTCTATCACCGTCCGTGAGTCACCTTGGATGTTGAGAATGGAAATTAAACTTTGATGGGGAACTTTTTTTCCACCATCCCTCGCACTTTTTTTTTTTTTCCTGAAGTACTTTTAGACAACCCGATGTTGAACCCAATGATGCATCCGTTGAACTCACACGACACGCACCTACTCCACCCATCCATCTTATCCGCCGTTTATTCATCCGTCCGTGCATTCGTTTCCCGATGCGTTTTTGCCGTCGAAGGTGTTAATGCCATACTCTTGACTCCTCTAGCCCCCGGGGCATGTTTGGCATCCAAACCATGGGACAATAAACCCACTGATTAATAATGGAGACAGTGATTAGGGCTCAGGCAATCCTAATGGATGCATTTTTAATCGCGCCATTTTAATTAGGAAAAGGCATGGGAGAGGCCTGGTATCTGCAATGCGTTCATAGCATCCATAATTCATAGGTTAGTCACCATTGTTCGAGAAGCCACTGGAAGACTCAAGGAGTCGATAATGAGGAGTCGCGCGAGGCCAGTTGTGGACAAAAGGCTTGTCATTGACCCTCGACAGTGACCGTCCCTTGTCAGCTCACGCGATGACTCATTGGCTAGGTCCCAGGAAGACGTAGATTCAACGGGAACCCATCGGTTTAAGGACGGGGGTTGGCGGAAAAAGATGCTGAAGATAAAGAAGGTTTGTAACTGAAGGGAGTCTGGAACTTTTGTGCTTTTTGCGCCGGAGAGATCATTCATATTGGCTCTTTTACTGTAGCGTGGTGTTTTTACTGTACCTAGCTGAGGGTTGAACACCTACAGCATGATAATACGCGTGGGTTTTATACATCTGTTCCCAACAGTTGGTGTAATGAGTTAATCTGTTAGTACTGATTGAGTAGTGACGAAGAGGTCAATAGGAAGATTGCCTCAGAGAAGCCGCAAAGAAAGTAGTTGACTGGTTTGCATCCGGATCAATTGATCACAAAGTCAGGAAAAATCTGTCTCACAAGGCCAAAGGCCAGCAACTGAATGATTCATTCAATTCAGTATCTGAAAAACCCCCCAATTGTTGTCTAGCTGCCAACAAGCTGTTTTCCAGATATACATCGGTTACTTCTGTTGAATTATTAAACAAGTTTGTAAGATTGAACCGTCGCCCAACACATAAATAACCAATAAAGGTAGCGTTACTTAAGCCAATGTTTTAATCATCTCGCTCCAGACCTACGAGAGCTACTGCTTCGGTTCGCGTCCGCCAGCACGAGACAACATTGCCCCCTAGTGGTGAAGATGTGCATGATGAAACTGCAGCACGGTCTGCTGGTCGCTGTTCTGCCATGGGGACATTTGGAATGAGGAGGTGTGAAGCTGTGATCAACAAGCCCTTAGCAGCCTTAAATGCATGTCCCCCCTCAACAGACACTTACTTAACACAGCTTCCATCTGTGGAATGTACCCTACACGCAGTGCCTAAACTCCCACGCGACAGAAATAAATCGAGAGTGCTAGGGTGCATCGTCTGCTTAATACTGTCCAATGAACTCCCCCATACCTCCCTGCCCCGCCGCCCCCAAAAGAAAACCATCTTCTGATGTCGTTCAGATATTCATAGTCGTTCACATGTTCTATGTCGCTTAGATATTCAATGTCGTTCAGATGTTCCATGTCGTTCAGACGTTCCACATCGTTCAGATGTTCCATGTTGTTCAGATGTTCCACGTCGTTCAGACATTCCACATCGTTCAGATGTTCCACGTCGTTCAGACGTTTGAGCGTGCTTCTCCGAGCTCATGGCCGTTCCTCCACGTTCCTCCAGGAGCTGTACTCTCAGTCGTACGACGCCGTGGGCGTGATGTTCGCCTCCATCCCGGGGTTTGCAGACTTCTACTCTCAGACGGAGATGAACAACCAGGGCGTGGAGTGTCTGAGACTGCTGAACGAGATCATCGCAGACTTTGACGAGGTGAGAAGCTCTGTGTGAAGCTGCCCGCCGCTCACCGTTACTGGTGGAAGGAGACTGGCTCCAGTGTTGCATTTGTAGGCATGTCATCTAGAGGCGCCAGGTTCAAATCCCCCCCTTCCCACACACATACACACACACACTTGTGTTGCTTCCAATGGAAGTTCCTGCTAAGTAGTCACATGACGATGGGGACATCATTACCAATGGCGACCATGGGCAACCAATGGCTGCCCGGTTTTGCGAAATTGGAACACACCTAAAACTCTTGTTTGACCCACATTCTGCCAAACCTTCCAGCAGCACAGCAAATACAGTGTGTGGATGTTGTCAGGTCAAATACCACATGTATCTAAAACCATTATCTTCAACCACAAAACATATTCTGATCATTTACATGCGGTTATTATCAAAGTATTCATATCAGGTCTTATGTAGCTGTTTGTCGTAGCACAGCGAATGCTTCATGAATTCCATGTGAACCATGACAGATGCGGTGTCACATCCCGTCCAACAGATGCCTTATCTTGCACTGGAATGGACGTCAAATCATCTTTGATTTATGACTGTACTTAGCTGGAGTCTGTGTGATATCCCTCTTGTATTATTGTGTTTGCACTCCTACGCAACATGCCCGTGGATCCCTTTCCGCCAATTTATCTCTTTCTTTACCATAAAAAAAAACGAGAGCGCGAGAGTGATAAATGATTAAATATTTAATTAACATATTTGAATTTGACCTTCTTGCAAAGAACCAGGTGGCAAACAATTTTGTTCTGGAGATCGTATCTACATTTTCTTTTTGTGCTGGGTGGAGAGAGTAATCTGTGGGCTGCGTTCCTGGAATTGTGTTATTCAGAGACGTTGGCAATGTCACCGAAGCAGGCCAGACAGACACTCTCCAGCTGGGGTCGGAGATAGCAGCTCTGGGCCCTGTCGGCTCACTGTCTTCAAACGCGTCTTATGGATTGGAATAGACGTGTCTTTTCCCATGCTGAAGAGGGCATGTGTGTCTATATTTGTGGGCGTCTAGACCAGAGGCGTCCAATCCTGGTCCTCCAGGGCCACCGTCCTGGCCGTGTTTTGAAGTTTCCCTGCTCCAGCACTCCTGATTTGAATGAATGGGTCGTTATCAAAGCTCTGTGGAAGCTTCATAATGACCCTTCATTAGAATCAGGTGTGCTAGGGTAGGGAAACATCTGAAACTGTCAGGACAGTGGCCCTCGAGGACCAGGATTGAACACCTCTGGTCTAGACTGATACTGTAACAAAGCACACCTTGTGCAGCATGCGAGGGGCTGTACTTTGATAGTACTGTAGATGCTGTTGACACTGGATTTTCTGTTCACAAAAAAATGTGCCTGTTGAAATATACTTAAAAATTGTTACAAGTGCTGTGGATTAGCACAGGCTGTGTATAAAAGACGTTGAATACATGACCGAAACAATATTGTTTCGTATAAATTCATACAAATATAGGCAATGAACTGTATTTCCTGGTAATAAAACAGTGTTTTTGTGTTTCTCTCTCTCTCTGTCCGAAGCTGCTTGGTGAAGAGCGCTTCCAAGACATAGAGAAGATCAAGACCATCGGCAGCACGTACATGGCCGTGTCTGGACTGTCACCAGAGAAGCAGGTAGGCAGACAGGCAGAGCTCGTACTGCTCAGGCTGAAATCTCACCCCTGCCGTCTGGGTTCGAATCCAGCCTGGGCAGTACCCTTCCCATCTCTCCGCTCTCTCTTTCCTGTCACGCTTATTGCTGCTCAACATCACTGTGAAGCACCAAACGGCAGAAAATCCATCTTTCATAAGTTGTCTGTATTTTTTTGTTGTTGATTTTTTTCTAAATATTCATAATTGACGCAGTTGAACATTTTAACGTTTGTATAAGGAAAAGCCGCGATTGACCGTATCACATAATACAACCTGAAACAGGTTTCCGACTCATCTGAATACGTTCATATTCAGTCCAGACAGGCAGGCAATCCCTGTTCGCCTGCTGACGTGTTATTTCTCAGGTGTGACGGTCTATAATCTCCACACACTCAGATGGGGTAGTAGCGAGGGGTTGCCATGACAACGGCCCTCACTTCCTGTTGTCATTATGTGGGAACCTGATTCCATGTTGCTCGATAACATCAATGTTGTTTAGTCCTCTACCGTGGCGGCTTCTAACTGTCGTACTGTTGTCCTGTCGTGTTGTTGTCCTGTCGTGTTGTTGTCTTGTTGTCCTGTTGTCCTATTGTGTTGTTGTGTTGTTGTCCTGTTGTGTTGTTGTGTTGTTGTCCTGTTGTCCTGTCATAATGTTGTCCTGTCGTCCTCTCGTCCCACAGCAGTGTGAGGACAAATGGGGTCACCTGTGTGCCCTGGCTGACTTTGCCATCGCCCTCAACGAGAGCATCCAGGAGATCAACAAACACTCCTTCAACAACTTTGAGCTCCGGATCGGTAAGACATCCTCACCTTCCATAGGCCTCCCTGACAAACCAATCCTTCAAGACATCGTTCAGTCCGGACCTTTTTAAACTTCAGACGTAGCGTGTGGGATCTCAGATCAGAGTGGGACTCCTTCAGGTTCCGTGCGAGAGAAGAGATGCAAGGGATACAGATTTGTATTTTAGACGTGGTGTCTCGCGTGTGGATGCTGTGGACTGGCGGCTTGTAGTGAGGCCAGCTCACCACTAGGTGGAGACACAGAAATCCCTTCATTTAACAGGCGCCTTCATCCAAAGCAACTACTACAGAAAGAGCAACAGGGATCAGAAGGTCACAGTCGTAAAGTTCTGAGAGTTTTTTTACAGTGTTAGAGCCAAGTAGCAGTCTGCACTAGACAACAAAAACATCACAACTCCTTCCTGACTTCAGCCTGATAACACAGCAGTAAAAACGTCGACACAGCTCCCCAAACCTCACATTTGACCACAAGCCTCACGCCTCCAGCCTTTCCTGAGCAGCTGGATGTAAGGTCTCACCCCTCCCCTCTCCTCCCTTCCTGTCCGCAGGCATGGCACACGGCTCGGTGGTCGCCGGGGTGATCGGCGCCAAGAAGCCTCAGTACGACATCTGGGGGAAGACGGTGAACCTGGCTAGCCGCATGGACAGCACGGGCGTGAGCGGCAAGATCCAGGTTCCCGAGGACACCTTCCTGATCCTGAAGGAGCGCGGCTTCGCCTTCGAGTACCGCGGCGAGATCTACGTCAAAGGCATCAGCGAGCAGGAGGGGAAGATCCGTACCCACTACCTGCTGGGACGGGTGCAGCCCAACCCGCTCATCATGCAGCCTCGCAAGCTCACCGGCCAGTACTCTCTGGCCGCCGTGGTGCTGGGTCTGGTCCAATCGCTCAACAGGCAGAAGCAGAAACAGATCCTGAACGAGAACAACAACTCGGGCATCATGAAGGGTCACCATCACTACAACAGGAGGACGCTGCTGGCCCCTGGGGGATCGGAGGTGGTGGGGGGCCACCACGCCGAAGTGGCGGATAAGACAGAGCTGCCCTGATGTAGCCGCCCTCCCTTCCTCTCTTCCTCCCTCTCTTCCTCCCTCCCTCCTTCCCTCCCTCCGACAGGGCAAGAGGGGAGGGGTCAGGATAGGACTGTGCGTTCTGTTTTCCTCCGCCCTCATCCATCATGACGTCCGTTGGTTGGTCACATCCATTCATCCGTGGCTCTCCGCCGTCCCGCCTATCGTGTCGACCCCTTGTTCTGCTTCCTCCTCCTCCTCCGTCCTCCCCCCTCCTCCTCCGCCCTCCACCCCCCCTCCCCCACCCCTGGTACATTCGCCTGGTGTCAATCTTTCTTTTTTGTATTTCTTTTGTATAAGAGAACACAATAAAGGGGTTTAATTTTTTATAGATGGTTGCGTGTACAGTTTTTTTTGTTTTTTAATGTAGCTATATGATTCGTTTGTCAAGAGTGACTGATTGAGGGAGATTAAATCAAGCAGTATCTCAAATCTGTATCACAGTCTGGTTGACTTAATCAGTAAATTATTCATACACAATTACTTAACCATACAGACTATAATTATACATTATTATAATCACACTAAATTAAATATTTATTCTGGCCCTTCAGCCTGGTTTGTCTCACACGCCTACCTGGAGAGTTCATTGAGAGGCCTTGATACAAACTTGTTTGATTGTATTTTATATTATGAAAAAGAACTATGAATGCATAGGTATTGTTTTTTGCCTAGTTGTCTTACAATGTTCACTAGAAAAAAATATAAGTGGACCTTAAAAGGAGTTTCAAAAGAAAATACAATATTCGCCTCCTATAGATAATACTGTTTTGAAATCTTGTGCAAATGAGCGTTCGTTTTCTTCAGAAGCAAGACCTGTTTCCGTCCACTAGATGGCAGTAGAGGAACACTCAGATTCCTGAGCGAGACTCAAACTAAACAATCCCTTCTGTTGCAAACCCAGTCTAGCAGCACTGAAAGGGGAACTAGACAGAGTCAGGTGTGTGACTGTGATTGGCTCAACGAGCCTCAGGTGTGGTGCTGGTGAGTCAGGTGAAGGTGGATGATCTTCTCCTCAACCTTCGGCAGGCAAAGTCTTGCTCCAAATCATTTCATCTCAGGAGTCCATAACAATGTCAAATCCGCGCACCCATGATAAGCCTTGGATACAGGATAGTGTTTCAAGGTAAGAGAAGAAGGGTTCTTTTTTACCTATTAAAATGTGAGAGCTTCTCGTCGTAAATTAGGACAGAAAAAAACACAGCAAACTCCTGTATGATGGTGTGGGTTGTAGGTCTGTTCAGCGGCAGTCTGTAATGAGCTGTCGAAAGTGGCAATTACCTTCCAAGAAACCGCCATTTTGAATTCGATCCCATTCATGACCAACAAACACTTCACTTCTAGAGTAAGAACTTGACTTTTTGCTTTGAAAAGATGACCACTTAACAGCCAGACAAACTGACACACAGGACCTTAAAATAACACAAACGTTACAGAGATTCCCCACTCTTTGTGTTCGATGTGGTATTTAGTCATTCGTACAGAAACAACAAGCTCCAGAGATAATGGTTATGACGTCCGTCGCCTTGTAATGATTGGCTGTTGGTGTTTCAGACAATGAGTGAATGACACTCTAAATGTATGAACTATAATCCCATTTGACCACAGAGCTGTCAATTTTGAGACAATCCAGTTTTATATTCTGTTCATTTAAAAACAAACAGTGGGGGTTATATTTGTGTTGATGAGAGGATTGCCTCTACAGATTATTCTTTAATGCTGTTGGCTTCAAACGTTACAACGTACATTTTCGCCCAGGGATTAAAAATTCGCCGTATGTCATCCAGCAGATTAACACAGGAAGTCATTCCTTCATTATTCCAGTATTTAGTTATCAGTCTTACAAAAGCAGGTATCAAGCTTCGACTGGTCTTCCATCGTATGATCACAATGAAACATCAGTATCAAACTGGTTTAGATAACTTCCCAATCACGAATCCAAACATTACAATAACCCAGACAACAAAATCACTTCGTAAGCAAACTTCTGTCTCTTTAGCCATAACAGTCGAAAATCATGGTAGCTACTGGGAGAACTACAGTGTGTTATTCAAACCATGAATGAATGACAGGGGGGGGGGATCTCTTATTTTGAACCTTACTGTCAGTTGCTTGCTACAGTCAGGAAAACAAACCAAATATTTTTACCTCGTCTAGACATCCTTGTTGGAAATAAAACAAAGATACTGGCCATATAGTATAAGAAGATACTGGCGGTTTAGTATAAGAATATGCTGGCTGAATAGTATAAGAATATGCTGGCTGAATAGTATAAGAATATGCTGGCTGTATAGTATAAGATACTGGCTGTATAGTATAAGATACTGGCTGTATAGTATAAGATACTGGCTGTATAGTGTAAGAAGATATTGTCTGTATACTATAAGAAGATACTGTCTGAATACTAAAAGAAGATACTGGCTGAATACTAAAAGAAGATGCTGGCTGTATCTTCACCATAAGCACCAAGCGTAGCTAGGCGTAGATGTCGTTAAATGGCCCCCGGCTGAATTGAAGTCGTAAAGCCACGTTGTTGGAAGCGTTGAGTTGGTGATTGCTGGGACTCACAGAGCAGACGCAGGGTGAGGTGGAGGCCGGTGAGAGAGCTGGCTTCATCCACGCCCTTTGACCTCTACGCCTCAGCAAACACCACAAAACCTCGAGGAAGCCATAAAACACAAACCCGTTAAAGTCTATTGTGGTTGTTCGATTCCTATTCATGTCGTTGTGACAAAAACAAACGAACAGGTATTAGAACCGTCAACGCAGTAGCTGTTGTTTGGTTGGCTTCGATCAGTGTGGAATTCATATGCGGAATGAAATATGTGCAATACTGAATAAACATCCATGAGTGAAAGCTGTTATGATAGGACAGGCATACTGACAGCCCTGAAGATGCTGTTGGCCATTCGTTTTTCAGTGTATCCAGGTTTTCAGACTGTCTAGTTCCACTGACGCTGAGTTCGACCATAAGAAAGCTCTCAAAAGGTCAGAAACTAATGGTGTGTTACAGAGTGGCTCTCTGACTCTCTCTCTCTCTCTCCCTTTTCTTCGTTCCCTCTCTCACAGAAAAAGCTCTCTCTTCATTCCTCCTTCGGCCCATTTCCCCCTTTCTTTTTTTCGTCAGCATGCGAGCGGTTTCCAAGGCAACTCCGTTCACCGCGTTCTGTCTTCTCATCGCTCTCTACTCCTCCATCTCTCTCCATCTCTCTCTCTCTCTCTCTCTCTCTTCCGCTTTTAACTATTTTTCTCTCCATCGCTATCTATTTTCTTCTCTTCTTTTTCTCTCTGTCTCCTTCCTTCCCTCTCTTTCACCCCACCCCCCCACACCCGCCCCATCCTCCTTGCCCCCTGCAGAAATCTAGCAGCTGCAGACCCTTTCATATTTAACAGAAAATCCATACTAGCGAGGGAAACAAAACACGATCAATATTTGGGAAACGTAGCGTTTGTGTGTGTCACTGTAGGCTGATCAGACCTGCACTGATGCGACGTGAATTTTCCCGCACCTCAGAAGGGAGCCCACACAAATCCAGCGAGTCAACCCGGATTTCTAGGTGTGGCTTCGTAGAATGATGATCGGATGTTTGTACTTAGTCTGAATTTAGAGTCAGTTAGTACACTCGAAGGGAACCGTTTTCCCCCCTTCATTTTGCTAACAGTTGGACTGGTTTGGGGGGAAAACACCGTTAGATGATGATCTCTTCTTCGTCGCAATTTCACTTTAAATAAGTGTAAGCGTCCGACAACAGGCATTTGGGGTTTGAAGTGCTACAGCAACTTCTCTAACAGTGACATGAATCGCCCCTGAAAGTGACACGAATCTCCCATCCACAAGCCAAGATTGACCCCAAGGGACGATCATACCACGCTGGATACGTCAGTTGCTGTTCATCCACTCCTAGCGCGTCCAGATCATCAGTAATGAACTCCGTTCTTCCATAAGACGACAAGACGTCCCCTTTCAGTGAAGCTGAATTAGGCACAGTTCACTTGATCTAAATTTACGATTAAATGTTAATCCGCTGTGTCACTATATACAATTGTTTTTAATTATGTCACGTGTAAGGACTTAAAATCTTGACTCAAAGCCAGAAGGAAAAGCACACCGCATACACATATACATACGTACACACATACATATACGTACACAAACACACACACACACACACAGATGGTGACCCATGAAACCCAACATGTTCATTAGCCGACACTGATTTACTCTTGAACGCCTTCCTTCTCATTTCTATATACAGAATTCTTCATTTTCTCTCTCTTTTTTTCTTTTTCCATCCTTGTCTTTTCTCGCTCGCTCTCGCTCTCTCTCGCTCTCTCTCTCGCTCTCTCTCTCTCTCTCTCGCTCTCTCATTTTCTCTCTTCTTCCCGTACACACGCACACACACGGACAGTGCCTGGGGCGACACAGCTGAGCACATATTATTGCCAGAGTGTTGTAGAGACCCTCCTGCCTTGACTGTGAGAGCAGAGCGGTCTAGTTAAATCACGGTGTGTGTACTGCCGGCATGGCAACATGAAGGCAATCATACACAGGTCGTAAAAACCTTAATTCACCAGCTACACTTCGATTCCCTTCATTATGGATCTCCTTCTAACCTAACACCCCCCCTCCCTCACATCCCCCTGCTAGCTACCCCTTCCTCCTCCTCCCCCCCCCCCCCCCCCCCCCCCCCATTATGCTATTTCTGCACCACCAGCCTTCTCTTACAACAATTCCTTTTGGAAGCATTGGTCACGTCTCCATGGCAACAGCCTCCTTCTCCAACACTGGCTTCATCTGACCACAAAGAGCTGTCTGCCATCTGCTGTCCATGACAGTGGTCCGGGCGATCCCAGAAAGAGAGAGGGCCTGGACACACGCTCGTGTACGTGTAGTACACACGTATATAGTGCATATGGGCTGTTCCGTACACACACATCTATATACATGGATGCTAACACGAACACGCAATGCAGACACACACAGAAATGAATCCGAGTAAGAACGGTTTTATTTGTCATGAAAGTTTGCACAGACAAGGAATTTACTTTGACAGGAAGGTACATACTTTCGCTTCGTATACACAAACAACCGCACATATACTGTACACAAACGCACACAAACACACACATCAACTCGCTTCTCAGAATAAATACCGCCCACTCAACATACACTGACAAGAAACATGATGACACAGATGACATACACAAACGCACGCTGACACACACCCGAACACTCAAATTCTTATACGCATCTCTGTGTGTGTGTGTGTGTGTGTGTGTGTGTGTGTGTGTGTGTGTGTGTGTGTGTGTGACCATGCCCCCTTTAACCAGTTAACAAATGAATAAGTCCTACTGACCTCACAATCGAATGGGTCACCAGAAATACATGTGGGGTTATTTAATGCAACGCCAGAATCAGACACAAGGCTTTTGACGTTGTCTTAGTTGCCTGTCTGTGCTGCAAGGATCACAGGCTAATGTAACAAACCTACAAGTCTAACCAAGTGGCGAGTCTAGTCTGGGGCTTTAGGTATCAGTACTGTGGACCAATTGTACGGTACAACATGGTAAACATATCATTCATTTCCTGCTATAGCATGAATTAAAGTTGCAACAACCCCTGCTGTTCTCAGGGACACTAGATGGCAACACGATCTGCTAGAAAGAAACTGACGTTTCAATTTTGCCACCTCAACTCACAGACGACGAAAAACCACAGGAGTCCGTTTATTTCTGCCCCGTAACCTCCATATTTACCGACCACCCATCACGAGGAGGGAAGCGGGAGGGAGGAGGGGGGGGGGGGGGGTCATCCTGGCTTCTGGTACAGCGGCACGTCCTCCTGTATTCGTACCTCCTCCCCGCGAGACTAGCGTCCTACATTCTGCCGCTACGAGCCGTCGTTACATAAACCAACCACGCACGCCGGCTTGTCGGCCTGTTGCTAGGAAACAAGCCCCGAAGCATCGGCGAGTCCCATTGGACAACGGTTGTACCTGAAGACGCCCGAAAGAGATTGAAGTTGTCGTTGTCAATAAGAGACGCAACTCAAACATCACGGAGAGTCTAGCGGTGTCGCCCAAGGATGAGGATGCTTTCTGGCGCGAATGTGTTTTTAGGTGCGTCGGTGACAACTGTCAATCAGTTAAGTCGGGAGGACGTGGCTGTTATGACAGGTTTAGCATCGTGAAATAACCAACTGGTTGTCTAACTGGAATTTTGTACTGTAGACTATCACTCATTTAGAAGACGTCGCTTAGCAAATTGATGTACTTAAATACCCAAGGCGTCAATTACGAGAAAATGAAATGTTTCAAACGTTACCAGTCATAAATGATAGGCTTGTATGCATCGGGTATATGCCATTGATGAAGCATACTGATGCCACTCAGGACCAGTTTTTGCCGCAGCAAAATCTTTGCATAATTTTTTACTATTAAATTTTTTGTATTCAAGTCACACACACACACACACACATACACAGCCACCCCCACCACCACAATCACACACACAGATACACTCACTCTCAACCTACATGCAGGCTCCATCTTTCATTTTCATTCTCATGTTCTCTCAGTCTCCTACACACACACACACACACACACACACACACATACACATGTAGGTCTTCTCTCTCCCACATTCTGTCCTTCACATTCACAGCAGGGAGGCTATATCAGTTTCTCATCGTCAGATACAAAAACTAGAGCCCCTCTTTCCCCTGTCATAAAGCTGGGCAATTAAGAAGGGTCTCTAGTCTGGATGCTAACGCCAGCTTACCACCAGGTCTCTCCTCCGGCTCTGAATTATTAATAAGGATTCTCATGAATGTTTGATTGGCATTTTACGATTCACTATCCATGCTTTTGTTCTTTCTCATGATACATTTTTCCTTGAAACGTACACAATGCGAGCTCTCGTATCAATCCGATCTGGGATTGATGTTTTTGAACCAAAGAAACCTAAGGAGGCATTAGCATTTCCCCTGGAGATAAAAACCAAGTCTGCAGTTTATACATGTGTTACTATTAATCATTATAATGTGTCTAATGTGAGAAGGCTCGTTAGTTTGGTCAGAACTCCAGTGCTTACAGTACTGCAACTAAAAGGTTTAACACTGTGAAAGTGGACTTCTGTTATAGTCTTATGCTCAGTAGATCTAATAAGTAATCAATTATTTGTTATCATAAATTGTTCCAAATGGATTGTGTAAGTAATGTTCAATCATAGACATCTCCATTATCAACCACTAGATGGCTGTGCAATTGAACCGTTTGACTGTGGTGGCAATGGATGGTTTAGTCAGAGACTTATTTAGGGAGTGTGTGTGTGTGTGTGTGTGTGTGTGTGTGTGTGTGTGTGTGTGTGTGTGTGTGTGTGTGTGTGCGTGTGTGTGTGTGTGTGTTAGAGAGAGAGAGAGGTAGCAAGAGAAAGACTTCATACTGGCCCCCCACACGCTGGTCCACCCATACAATCGGGTCAAATACCTTCACCTCTCCTGTCACTCAACATTCTCTTGTTCCCTCTCTGTCTGACTGTCTCTCTGTCTGACTGTCTCTCTGTCTGACTGTCTCTCTTTCCTCTGTCTCTTTCGTTCTGCCCACTGCCTCACATTTCTACTCACTTTCTCTCTCTCTCTCTCTTTCTCTCTCTCTCTCACTTTCTCTCTCTCTCTCACTTTCTCTCTTTCTCTCTCTCTCTCTCACTTTCTCTCTCTCTTTCTCTCTCTCTCTCTCACTTTCTCTCTCTCTCTCTCTCTTTCTCTCTCTCTCTCACTTTCTCTCTCTCTCTCTCTCACTTTCTCTCTCTCTCTTTCTCTCTCTCTCTCTCTCACTTTCTCTCTCACTCTCTCGTTCTCTCTCTCCCTTCCTCCCTCCCTCCCTCTCTCTGTCTCTCTCTGTGTCTCTATGTCCCTCTCTCTCCCTCTCTCTCTCTCTCTCTGTCCCTCTCTCTCGGTCTCTCTCCATCTGTCTGTCTGTCTGTCTGTCTGTCTGTCTGTCTGTCTGTCTGTCTGTCTGTCTGTCTCTCTCTCTCTCTGTCCCTCTCTCTCTCTCTCTCTCTCTCTCTGTCCCTCTCTCTTTTTCTCCCTCCCTCCCTCTCTCCCTCTCTCCCCCTGTCCGTCTGTCTGTCTCTTGTCCTCTTCCTCTCTCCTATTCTCTCTCTCTCTACCTCTGTCTGTCTGTCGGTCTCTTTTCCTCTTCCTCTCATATTCTCTCCTTCTCTCTCTCTCTCTCTCTCTCTCTCTCTCTCTACACACACTTCAAATAAGAAACAATGATCCTGATTTCAGGCTGCAGTTCAAGCTTGGTTTTAGATGTTATTAAAATAGCCCCACATTCTGAGCCACACCCCACTGGCTTCTCAGCAGACTTGAGACGAGCCCTAAATAGATTTACTCTCTGTGCCTCTTTTGCTCAGTTTTTTCCCCACAGATGTGTCATTCCCTACAAGCTGTAAATACCCTGAACTGTGCCAATTAGATGTCTCACAGTTTAGTGGAGTAACGCCATGCTTGCAGAAGACTTGGGAATGGTATGGATGTTCCAGTCCAGTTGACTCAAGCAGACAGTTGTAAAGCCACTGATTGCAATCAATAGGGCTTGATAATCTTTTATCTATGAGACTAAATAATGCGTATCGTTGTTTGTTACTTCAGCAAACAAGATCCTTTTATTTTCATTAACTGACTAGAACATAGAACTGATGCTGGACAATAAATGAATTCCGAATTCGGAAACTGGTTTCGATCCTAACTCTACATTTTCCTTGAAATCAAAAGAATCAAGACAGGATAGAAAACAAGTGACATGATGGCATAGGTCCGTAGTTTTGTATTGCATCATTTTAATTTTTTTTGTTTTCGCATGTCATTCATTTCAGGTGGGCATCACACAACATCTTCAGAGAAATGGATGGGACATTACAGAAAACAGGTCAACGTCCGTTAAAATGACACGCTAAAAACGTACAAAATATGAAATCGTAGGACTTGCAAAGGCACACAAGGAACAATTAAACGCCTCTCAGTAAATAAAAACACTCCAACACATTTCGATTCTGCAGAAGCAGGAAATGAGCCAGGAGCTCCTCTATAGATGCACTTCCTCATAGTCTCGCTCTTGTGGCAGGGCAATAAATCTGGCATTTTTTTTTCCTCCTTCAAGCTGTTCTCCCCAGAACTGGAACAAACATGCTTATGGTGCATCGACGGAACTCCCTATAGTCACCATCAAACTGGCATTGACCAGAGACCACTGGCTACAGGCCAGCAACGTAAGTTGAACATCAGCATATCTAAGATCTTCCCTAGACGTCTTGTACTCTTTCAGACACGCCGTGCAGGTCAGACACTATTTAGCCAGGTATTGATTTTCCCCCCGTGAAATATATACAGCAGTAATTACTGATTGGAACGTCACTTCCTGTTTTTTCAGTCATACTGACAGAAGCTCCTCCTCCTCCGCAGCTCCAGGCTTCAAGGTGTTTTTCTGACACGTTACAACCAATAGACGCCACACTGATGGCCTTAATGTCATGATTATGTTGTTAATGAGTCCGCAACGATATGTGGCACAAATAACACTATTCTAGTGGTCGGGTTCGTCTTTAAAATTGGTTTACGTTTATGTTTTAGTGGTTTAGCAGACATTCTTATCCAGAGCGACTTGCTGTAGATACAGGGACAGTGCTCTGAAAGCAAGTAGGGTGAAGTGTCTTATCCAAGGAGGCAATGTCACTTGGCATGGACGGGAATTGAACCAGCAACCTTCTGATTAACTGCCCAACTGGTTATTAAACATCTGACCACCCAGTTTGAATTATGTTTTTTTTTGCTCTCTGTGTGTTCCTCTGTCTGTGTATTTGGGCGCCTGGATGACGGCCTGGATGACGACCTGGCTGGCTCACTGGCTGTCTGTCTGTCTGTCTGGCTGTCTGTCTGTCTGGCTGGTTGTCTGTCTGGCCGGCTAGCTCATCTCTGATGGAGGGCCAGACATGAAACACCCCAGACACACACAAACACACACACACTCTTTCTGCCTCTCACACACACATCCACAAACACACACACACACACTTCCTCACACTCACAAACACACACACACTCTTTCTCACACATACACACACAAACGCGCGCACACTCTTTCTCTCTCTCACACACACACACACACACACTCTTGCTCACAGACACACTCTCACACGCATGTACACTCTCTCACACACACACTTGGACAGACAGCAGCACAGGCCCATGGGGAAGGGCAGAACCCTGGGCTGTTGGTCGTCACAGTGGAGTAACAGACCTAGCAGGAGACCTGATCCCAGATCAGTCTCAACCATCAGTCTCCCCTTCTCACTCACCACTAACAGGAAGTGACACGTGTGTTGCCTCTGCTTCGCCCCTCGTTCACCCTAGCTTCATTAGACCACACAGCTTCAAGGGAAAGCACTAGGACAAGATCTATTTTAATGAATTGAGTGGATATAGATGGCCTGTAACATGCTGTGGCTTTTAGGCTGACATCCCATGACTAAGTGATTGAGGGCTACTCTCAATCTCAGTGGCCAAGTTGACTGACTGACAATCAGTTTTTAGGTTTTTTGTTGTTGAAAAAACGTTGAAGACCCAGACCAAGATCAACCTCCTGGGTTTTTGAAAGCAGAAGCCACTTTGAAACTACCAAATTCCTGTCATCAGTAGAGCATCCATTGGCAAGGACTGAATTGTAGCTTTGTGTTTGAATCCTTGCAATCATGATGTCTCTCTTTAATAGTCAATTGTTTCGTGAAAGAAGGAGAAAAGAAAAGGAAAGAGAGAGAAGGAAAGACAAATCGATAGTAATCCTAACCTGAACCATGTTGGGAAAAGCATATAGAGGTAAAAACCAACGAATGAACCAACTAAATATTTTCAAGCCAGTTTCTTTCTGAACACGAAGCACTTTGCTATTCTTTTTCATCACATCTCATGTCCATTGTTGGCCCAGAGTCCTAGAGTATTTAAAGACCCATCATTGTGTTTTCCTCCCCTCTCCTATTATCCTGTTCTTATGGAAAGGTCTGTCTGGGTTGCAAATTGGCTTGAGGAGCTTCGAGACACGTTTTAGCACAGTTCCATTTTCCTAGACTCCTCTGGGTCATTTCTGCCCAGCTATAACAGAGCCGGCCGATTGGCTTTTAGAGGGCGAGACAAACTGAAGCTTGTCGAGCCTAACAAACTAGCCCAGACGTAAGCTCTCTCTCTCTCTCTTTCTCTCTCTCTCTCTTTTAAAGAGCTTGTGATGTGTGTGCCTCCTGTGAGTCTGTGGGGATTGCAAAAGAAGAGAACATGTGTAGAAGGACTGTAGAGAGAGAGGGGAGAGAGGGAGGGAGGGAGATACAGAGAAAGATAGAAGGGAGGGAGGAGATACAGAAAGTGAGATAGAAGGGAGGGAGGGAGATACAGAAAGTGAGATAGAAGGGAGGGAGGGAGATACAGAGAAAGATAGAAGGGAGGGAGGGAGATACAGAAAGTGAGATAGAAGGGAGGGAGATACAGAAAGAGAGATAGAAGGGAGGGTGTGAGGGAGGGAGGGAGGGAGGGAGGGAGGGTGTGAGGGAGGGAAGGTGTGAGGGAGGGAAGTAAAGTGAAGAATTATGTCCCTACCTTATTCAAATCAGAAGATTTGCAAACTCAGACAAACTGAGAGTATTCAAAGCATACGGAGCTCAAGTTTGTCAGAGGAGCTCTCATCTGGAGCATGGCTAGAATGAAAACACACTCTTGACAGAATGAGCCATGAAAGAAACAGGAACGTGTTTGAATGGGGGTCTGGGTGCTGAATGGATAGCAGGAGTATTTGGAAGCTTACATTGTAGCCTTAAACCCCAGCCTTACTGAATGATATATTTGATCTGTGTCCGGAGATGGATGGGAGGTCAAGATGGATGGAGGCTCGATCTCTGGAGAGCAAGAG
Organism: Plecoglossus altivelis; assembly: GCA_036571765.1. Lineage (NCBI taxonomy): Eukaryota > Metazoa > Chordata > Actinopteri > Osmeriformes > Plecoglossidae > Plecoglossus > Plecoglossus altivelis. Next base: position 12,623,672 of record BROE01000001.1, read on the forward strand.
AAACAGGACGAGAAAGACATCGAAAGGAAAACGTAGACGGAAAGAGAGATGGAGACAGAGAGAGAGTTTGAGAGCGTGCGAGAGAGTTAGAAAGAGCGAACGTCCTCATCGGTCTAAATAAAGACAACGAGACAGCTTTGAAGTGTCTGCTTCACACGAGGGTGATGTGATCAATGAAACTCACAGACCCCCCTCGAGCGCTGTCAGACCTTCACTGTGTGTCTGTCACACACCGGGAGGCCGGCAGCTATTCCCTTTCCGCCATTTGACTCACAGATTCCATAAAACTGTCAAAAAACACACATTTGTCTACCTCCCCGGTACATATATATATACGTGCAGCGCATGTATCGGAAATGTGTCCGATTCTCTCCCCTTAATCTCAATGCCTGTGCGTGGACGGATCAGCGCGTCTCTACGGAGCGCTGAAGGTGGAGCACAATGGCAGTTAGCAGGAATGTGGTTGCCATGGTGATCCCGCGAGCCAATGAAACGCAGCAGCTCCCCCAAGAGACAAGCTAAAGAGGTTCTGTGCCGGCCGTAGCAGGTGGCTGCGCTACTTTTGGGGAAAGACAGCTCTGAAATGTAAATTATAACAATCCAGGCAACGATCCTGCTATTTCCCCCTACCACTTCCCCACGCTCTCTCTCTCGCTCTCTCTCCCGCGCACTCTCTCTCTCACTCTCTCTCTCACTCGCTTTCTCTCTCTCGCTCACTCTCTCTCTCTTGCTCTCTCTCTCGCTCTCTCTCTCGCTCTCTCTCTCTCTGTCTCTCTCTCGCTCTTGCTCTCATTCTCTCTCTCTCTTTTGCTTGCTCTCGAACTGTCTCCCTCTCTCTCACTCTCTCTCTGTCTCTCTCTCTCGCTTTGTCTCTCTCTCTCTCTCTGTCTCCCTCTCTCACTCTCTCTCTCTCTCTCTCTCTCTCTCGCTTTGTCTCTCTCTCTCTCTGTCTCTCTCCCCACAATTTCTCTAGGTTAATCCTACTACTTGAACACTGGCCCCCCTGGTGTGAAGGAAATAACAACCGGACACAGAAAAGAAGAACAGCACAGACACACAGAAACCTCGTACATGCCACTTAATGGAGGAGTGAGAACCACGTTCTGAACCACCGATGTCAGGCCTCCTCCTACAGTTTGCCATCGTGATGACAATGAACTGCGATGCACTGCTGTTATAAGACGAAGGCCCACCCCTATGAATTCATCTCAGCCTATAATGACGTTCAGTGTCTGAGAATGGAAGTACTTAAGTGGATTTGTCTGGTATCAGTAGGGTACTTAACGTTGACAATTATTCTGACAACTTTTACTCCTTTAACTTTAACTTACTTTAACTCCTTAAATCTTTTATGCACATCTGTGCTTCCCTTTCATTTTTTTAAACTAAAACAGAAAAACAGGCACTAGTAATGATTTCTATTTTCTTGAAAGTATATGTCAGTGCACATACTTCTTGACTTTAACTTGAGTGAAAAGAATTGTCAGTACTTCAACATTCACCAGTTTTTTGTAAACATGAGTGTCTGTACGTCTACTTGAGTGAAGCTTGTGTGTAGTTTTGCCATCTCCGTTCAGCATTCACAGAGAGCATCAACTGGCAGGCCGGAGGGCTTTTTTTGGGTTTTTAAAATGCAGAACATCCATGCATCGGAGTTGACGGATGAGTTTTCATAATGGCTTTGCTGTTAATGTCAGTGTTATCTACGCGAGGGCAGGTGCTATTGGAAGGAAATGACACGTGCACGAAGGCCTGAAAGGAGGTTTGTGAATGCAGTTTTGACAGACTCATCCTGTGAAACTCAAAGTAACCTTGAATGTCACAGAACCCAAAGGAAATTCAAGAAGCGCTGTCTTACATCTTCGCATTAAAAGAAGATACGTCTCATCAGCATGTGACAGTCCAGGAACGGTAAACACATGTAATCAACGTGTGACAGTAGATACGTGTCATCAACGTGTGACAGTAGATACGTGTCATCAACATGTGACAGTCCAGCAACGTTAAACACACGTCATCCATGTGTGACAGTAGACACGTGTCATCAACGTGTGACAGTAGATACGTGTCATCAACATGTGACAGTCAACCACCAGTAGATTCGTGTCATCAACGTGTGACAGTCCACCAACAGTAGATACATTTCATCAATGTGTGACAGTAGATACGTGTCATCAACATGTGAGAGTCCAGAAACATTAGATTTGTGTCATCAACGTGTGACAGTCCAGAAACAGTGGATACGTGTCATCAACGTGTGACAGTCCAGAAACAGTGGATACGTGTCATCAACGTGTGACAGTCCAGCAACAGAAGATACGTGTGATCAATGTGTGACAGTCCACCGTCAGTGTGGCGTAGCAAAATCAAGGAGACGCCTTGTACTAGAGGCCCATCAGTGTTATAAAAAACATGGATGCAGCTTAATGGTTAGAGCATCTGACTGAAGATCATGAGACTGCAGGTTCAACTTCCTCTATTTGTCACTTATAAAAAGATAAGTGACTTGAATAAATACTTTATTGTCATAACGTAACAATGCTGTGTGTCAATCAAATCACTGTCAGCAACATACTTTTCAGAGAGGGAGTGGTTTAATAACCTGACAAAGACTTATCTTGCTGGTGATTTATTCAGTTCCACCATTTCGATTTTTGTTGCATTACACTGGCCTAAATGTGGTCGAGGCAGTCAACAGTCTTTCACTCCACAGAGTAAACATTGAATATTAAGAGAATCAGTCGGGAAGATGCCTACAGGGCTGAACTGCGATGAAACTCATAAATATGTTAAGTGCTTAGAGTATGTACAGGTACTGTGCGATCCGTTTGGCTAACTTTTACCCCGTCTGCACAAACAAGACGGTTAATATCGCATTTAGCGTCTCTGTCAAAAGCTTGGTGACATAAATTGGTTGGTTGGAAACATACATGTTTTTAAGTGAAAGGACTATAGGTTTGTCAGACATCGTAAAACAACACAGATTGAATGATTACAACCGGTACGTTTTATCTTCACACGGTGTTTGTCTCATGCACTGATGGGATGATTAGCATTTTCTTCCTCATCGTGTTGAACGTCATTGATGATTAGAAGGAAACCACAGGAGACAATGGATTGCTTCTTCTTCTTCTTCTTCTTCTTCTTCTTCTCCTTCTTCTTCTTCTTCTTCTTCTTCTTCTTAATAGCGCTGCACCGACTTCACCACTGACCTATCTTTCTTCCAGCACTCTTCCTCCTCCATCGATAATCATTTTCATCTAGATCCTACCGCCCACACCAGCACAAGAGGTAGATGAAGCTCCATGCTAAAAGAATAACAGTTGGATCACAGGGAAGATTTGGAGCAATGCACAAGAACACCTGCCTGCCTGTGTAAAGCTTAGAACCGGACCCGGATTCTTCAGAGATCTTCTCGGTTCTGGTCGTGGTGCTGTACACCAGCTCCATGTGGAAATAAACACCTAAGAAGCTAGGCAGGCAGACTCATCCACATGGCTTTTTCTGTCCGTCACAACCATAAGCGTTCGGAACTCTTATCAATTGGACCTCTCCAGCATTCTAAGAAGCTGTTTTGTTTAAACCCGACCTCAACGAACATTCCGCGTTCTACTTTACTGTGATGCCTCAACGGAAGAACGCAGCTGTTCTGAAGAGCGGTCAAGCGTTCAGCTTTCACCTGAGGAGGTGATGTAAGTGGGCAAACCAAGTAGGGTCGAAAGCTTGTTGACGTAATACAAGTGTTGACTGAGCCCTCTCTTTGTCTCACATCTCGTTTCCCATCACCTACATTTCACCAGACAGGTTTATAAAGATGAACATTCCTTCACAGTGGCTCTCCCTCAAGCCTGGCCTGACTATCAGAGCAAAGGCAGTTCTCCAGTTAGACGAAATGGTTGAACTGCAGCACTGCCTGATTTCCAGTAACGATGGAGTCCTGCTTAAATAATGGGTTGGCGAGTGTTACTGAGCTGTGTTCGAACAGTTGACCTTGCGTCATGTCAGTAACATAGCATTTCCTGCCCTCCACAACATTTTAATTCCAACATATCTTCCTTTGGACACACTTTATGTCTGGATGATACACTAGCTCTGGACAACACTAATGCATCTCTAAATCCCGTCAATATTGCACTACCTTTTGTAATGGCGACTGACCACAAATCAATGATGTGTACACATCGACTGAATCTAAGTTGATGGTCTGTGTGTTTGTTCCCCAGGCCATAGATCTGGTCAAAAGCACAAGCTTGTCTAAACGTCAGTCTGCCCTGTTGACTAGCGTGTAAGAAGCATGCGCTGAAACATGTGAAAAGAGCTGGCGTGTACCATGTGTTTATGACATGTTCTTCCTATGTGGTGGAAGTGCTGGGTTTATGTATACCCCTTTATGTTTATGTGTACCCCTTCGCCCCCACAGACACATACCCCTACACCCCCCAACCACCCCCCCACCCCCCCCTTTACACACACCCACACCCCTTCCCCCAACCCCTTCCCCCAACCCCTCCCCCTCCCCTCCTCTCTCTTCGTCTTGTCTCCACATGCTTGCACTCTCTTTCGCCTGATTTCCCAGCTGCACCCCCAGTCAGTGGGTGGAGCTTTGCAGTGGCTGCACTGGTGCCTGTTGCTAGGCGAGAATCTGCACCTATACAGCCAATCGCGACGCTCCAGGAAGCTGTCGGACCAATGAGGCGTGGATGTGAGACCGTGTGGGCCGACGCTTTAGGTTTTTCGTGTAATTTCATCTGATTTCTCAATGGGGTTGTTATGTGTTTGACATCAAAGCAGGTATCCGAGTTATTTTCAGTCGTTGCTACTGTTTCTGGAGTGACGTGGCATTTCGGATCGAAACGGAATGCCACTAAGTCAACAAAAAAATTACACATTAATGCCAACTGTAGTTAAGCGACACATCAGTTGCTTGTCCACCTCATCTATGGTTTCACTGCCCTTTCTCATCACTGAACGCTTGTTGGTAATATCGCTTTAATGTCAGTTACTTCATCCTCCCAGAGCAAAGAAACTCACACTGTGTATAGATAATAAATATTTTGTACATGTTTACATGGCTACTAACCTATTTGCACTAAAATGGCTGGGGGGCAGGGGAGGGGACCAGGGTTAGATTTCACACTGTGACCGTTGTTATTAAAACATTTATACGACCACTACACACCCATCAAGACTGGCCTGGCCTGGTGTTTATATAAAGGCTCTCTCCAGTCGCGCCGATCCTTCAGGAATCTCGATGCCAGTGTGGATGTTTAGAGAGAATTTCTCCTCCTCGGAGCTCTGCCTCACAGTGACAGCCTATCACCACGACTCATCATCACCACATCGCTATAGCAACACCCTCTCGCATCCGGCCCTGAGGAGTATGTGTGAGGATTTGTGTTCAGATGGATCCGACGTCACTGGGCGAACTCGCTCACCCCAATCGAAGTGTTGAGTTGGTGTCTGAGAGTGGTCTGTGGCCTCCGCTGGCAGATCAGCTTCAGCCAGCCTTCAGAGGGTTGAGGGGGAACTGCTCAGAGGTGGTGGAGGTGGTGGGGGAGGTGGTGGGGGTTTTTGGGGAGGTGGTGGGGGTTGTGGGGAAGTGGTGGGGGGTGGGAGTGTGGGGGTGTGGGGGAGGTGGTGGGGTGGGGGGAGGTGGTGGGGGTGGTGGAGGTGCTGGGGGTGGGGGAGGGTACTGGGGTGGGGGAGGTGGTGGGGGTTGTGGAGGTTGTGGAGGTGGTGGGGGTGGGGGAGGCGGTGGGGGTTGTGGGGGTGGTGGGGGTTGTGCCTCTGCACAGGGGTCATGGCAACCCCCTGGAGGGTGTGTGGGGGAGGGAGGGCACTCCAGAGGGGGATGTTATCACTCCAGAGGGGGATGTTGCCACTCCAGTGGCTGGCCTGTTTGTTTTGAGCATGCGTACGTCCCTCCATATGGATAACATAGGGCCTATCTGTGTGATTTTGCACCTGTGCATCGTTTCCCCCACAGTGTTATCTCTCCAGCGAACACACTCAGAGCTCTGAGGGGAACTTAGCAAGGAGCCAGATGACCACATGAGGGCTTCGCTCTGAGCGGAGATCTGACGACTCCCCTCCAGTTGTTGTTTCGCGGAAGCGTACAGAACCCAAACAGCACAGTACACATTCTGACGCCAGCTGTTTTCAGCGTCAGCGGACGCACTAAGAAGAACCTAACCATTGCTGTGTATATTCTTATTCTATATCTTGTTTTGCTCTCAAACTAATACGTGGTCCAACGGTTTCAAATTTGACGCATGGTTTAGCGTGACAGCAAGATGTCAACATTCCCACCGAACGAAATCCCTGTGTTACATTTCATCCCATTGGTCACTGGAACCCTGACCGTTTCCCGTTTCCTCCTTTCTAGCCAATAGACACGGGCCGTCCACGTTGCCGAGCAGAGATCTCTTCCGAGAGTCCTCCGTGTCTCCAATCTCAAGTACCCTCTGTGCGTCAAGTTCCTTCACAGATCTTTTGCAGGGCATCGTCTCTGTCTGGCTCTCTCCTCTGATCCTTCAGCCTGCGCCAAGCTTTGAAGCCCACAGAGAGAGAGAGAGGAGCATCAGTAAGGGCCCGTTCACAGTCAGGCTGCTAAATGACACGACTGCTTTGAAAACAGCGTTCAGAGCCCTGCCTTCAAAGGGCAGGGAGAAAAGGCGCAAATTCAACGGAGAACGGAGAGAGAAAGATAGACGGACCGGAAGGGTCCTCAGGAAGGAGAAAGGAGAGTGGGAGAGAAAATAGCCTGTTTGTCCAGATGGTTTTGAGATCTGTGTATTTCACATCTTGCCGGTCTTTGATGGCCGTCACACGCTAGAAGAGCTACTGCCATCAGGCTTGTTCTGTGTGCAAAGGTCAAAACCTGCCGTCTGCCAACATTTCGACAGGCATGTCTTTACAGCGACATTAAGCCTGGTCATTGTGACGAATGGAACGAATCATGGAGCACGCGAGACGAGCGAGAGGCAAACGGAATATGTAAATGTGTCTTCAAAGTGTCAGTCAAACAGCTGTGACTCAAGCAGGTAGAGAGAGACTTAAGCTGACGTGTTGACGTTGTACCTTCTGAGGCTGGTGTGTCGCTCAGGCACACCGAATTCACGGTAGAGAATGTGTGCATGACTGCGTCGGCAACCGATTCAGGATTAGAATGAGACCCACAGTACATTCCTGTAAAGTCAAACTCACTGTAAAGCTCAAAGAACACTATTAAAAACATGGTTGATGTTCAAATCCTCTTCGAAGGCCAAAAGACGTTTAAGGGAACATACCTTCCAAACACGTTTTACACGTTCACATAAATCCCATTCTCGTAAACGCAGATACAGTATCTAGTCTGCTTCCTTTAAAGAAGCATTCAACTGAAAGGATCTAGAATTAGATCACCAAACTAAACTGCGTTTCCTCAATCACCTTAATGAGTTATCTATTGTATCTGGGCTTAGTGGTGTGTAAAGGTATGAACAAGATATAGTTGAATGGCACTCAATGAAGTCCTTTATATGCTAAGCACCTTCCCAGAGACAGGCAGATATAGTAAGACGCAGAAATAGGTCAGTACATCCTGGCGCCAGTTCAATCCCTTTTACTCTCACTTATGTTTTCTCCATTTTAGCTTCTACGTTCCTTGATTTCTTTCACGCAAGAGGAATTGTTACATGAATATGTCCAGCCAATCAGATCTCTCCTGAAGGGTGAAAGGCAAGTGCGTAGATGTCTCTTGAAGGATAGAAGGCTAGGGTGGAGGCTAGGGTGGTGGCTAGGGTGGAGGCTAGGGTGGAGGCTAGAGTGGAGGCTAGAATTGAGAGCTAGGGGAGGCTAGGGTGGAGGCTAGGGTGGAGGCTAGAGTGGAGGCTAGAATTGAGAGCTAGGGGAGGCTAGGGTGGAGGCTAGACTGCAGGCTAGAGTGCAGGCTAGGGTGGAGGCTAGACTGCAGGCTAGAGTGGAGGCTAAGTTGGAGGCTAGGATGGAAGGCTAGGGTGGAGGCTTGGGTGGTGGCTAGGGTGGAGGCTAGGGTGGAGGCTAGAATGAAAAGCTAGGGTGGAGGCTAGGGTGGAGGCTAGGGTGGAGGCTAGGGTGGAAATAGTGGTAGTGAAATGTCACTTGTCCCAAGAGATAGAAACCAGTTTATGTTACTACAAGATTTACCCCACTCTCTTGTGTCCGGGTGTGGATTACGATGCCCTTATGATGCTGTCAACTCCTACAGTGCATCCATGTTGTCAGTGGTTGTGACTGATCGATCTGATTCAACTGTTGAGTTTTGCACACTGCGGAGCATCCATCTATGTGGTGAGGAGACATGACGAAGGCTAAACCTAAGTCAGCAAGCCACTGGTCAAATGTAAATACAGCCGGTTTTCTCATCCAGCCTTGTATGGACTTGTATGGAAAGCACACACATTGCCCGTTTGTGTTTTGCCCAGTCTGCATCAGTGTTCCAATCACATCGTTTTAAATGAAGTTTAAATATTAATTAAGAGCTGTGGTCTGGTGCTCTGAAGCCTGCATCATAATCTATAAGCTCTTCAAGTCCCTCTGGCCAAGACAGCAACTGAATTCATAACAAGGGTTTCATTAAACTGATGCTGGCATTCTAGCGATGCTTTGTTTTGCTTTGACGATGATGTTTGTTGTGGAGTGTTTCTAAGAGAGCGATGCCGAACACTGTTAAGTAAAGAGGAGCGTTTGGCTCCCTCACGTCTTGATGGTTCTGTAAGTGCCTTAAATAGAGCTATGTGATGAAAGACCAGCTGTCTCTCTCTCTCTCTGCCCATGTCTGATTTAAATGGTGCCCAGCACAGTTCAAAAGGGTAAGGAATGGCCAAATACAAGCTATTAGCGATCATTTGACTTGTAAGGCAAAGTGCATTCAAATTCCGTGAGGTGGCGTGACAAGATCCAGAGTGAACTTGGAACGAGAACAAACGGTCAAAGAAGGTAGCGAACAGTGACGCGTCATCCTCGCAAATCTTTGAAGTAAGAGTGCATGTCATAAACACTGCATAATTCACCCCATACTTCACACTTAGAAACGGAGGCTCCGTGGGGACAACGCACCGCGGAGTTTGATGCGAGTAGTATCAGGGACGAGCCAGGCTCTTACGTAAGTTGAATAAACGCCCCCAGAGAGACTTTCTCCAGCCATGGCCCTGTCCGTTACCCCGTGTAAATATGACACTGAAGACTCGAGCGCATCGTGCGTAATGTGAGTCGCTTACCAACGTGAATAAAAGTTCAGCCCCATCAAGTTTGATTTTATTCCCCATGAAAAGTTGTGAAATGTGAGAGCATAGAGAACTCCTTTAAGAGGGTCGCATCAATGTAGGGACAGGATATTTATTCAGGTTACTTATTCCTGTAGCTACAGTAGCTACATTAGCTACATTAACATTTTGCTGCTATTTGCTTTTAGTTGAGATATCCAACGTTCATAGTCTTCGAATATTTGGAGAGGGACAATAGTTTATTTTTACTCTCTGATAGTCATCACACTGACAAAAACAGTCAAACATACTTGTTAACTTGACCTCAAGCAAAAAGGAGCGCAATAAAACGAGTTGCCAGAAGCCAGACGTTTCAATCAATTTCTTACATTTTATTACTGTTGCACCATTTATACAAGTACATATAATTTGAATGCATCAATCTTCTTTTGTTTTTTTCCGTTTGAATGACAGGTGGTGTGGAAATAGCAGTAAGACATGGGAATGACATATCAACCGTAACTGGCATATGAATGCAGACTTAAAACGAGAGAAAAATATATATATTTTCCACTTGACCGAAAGACAAGACTACAGGGTCACCCAATCACAGACATGCAATTACTTTAGTCAAGAGAGAAAGTAACCAGCCCAGATGACAAACAACATTCCCACACAGTATCTGCTACGTTTCTACAATGTTGGGAGGGGGGGGGGGGGGGGGGGAAACATTGTATGTCAACTGGGGGTAAAAACTAAAAGGCTCTCGATGAACGAAGGGCGGAATAAATATATACATACAGTATATACCTACATATATTTGACATATATGTAATATATATGAGCAGGAAGGACGAAGAGAAGGTGTGGTGGATGAATATGCTGAGATGAGGCTCCCTGCCCATGTGCAAGTTTCAGAAGGACTACTAGCCCGTGGTCACTACGGCAACGCGGACCACGGCAGCATTAGTAGACGGTTGACGCCCGATGCAGTACCGTTAATTTAGCAAACCCCTCCCCCTTTCCCTCCCTTCCCCTCCCCCCCAGACAACACTATTACTGTTGAACTGTCCAGATTCCCTTATTTAGTGGGAATGTATTGCACCTCTGTGTCCTTTGTGCTATAGACCAAGAGCCATTGAGCCACACTGATTAAAAACACAATAGATATGTCTTGCTAAATTGAAATCAGGTACTGTCAGATGGGTGAGGGAGATGTACTGGGACATGCTGCTGCGAGAGCGGAACAGAGAAACCAAAGAATTCTTAAATGTTTTAGGAAGTCAGATCTTCTGACAAAGTTCCGGAATCGTAATGTCAGAGAATCTTTTTGCCCGAACCTTCCGGATTCCTGGGGAGTTTCACCGTTACGATAATCTCCTGTCCATCTGAGGTAGAAAATCCAGGAGGTTCTCACAAGGATGCAAAAACACTCCCTGGGAGATTTTCATGTTCCTACGAATGTATCAAGATCTATGATCACTCGTCCCTTCTACAGGAAACTCTCAGAATGTCTGAGGATTCAAAAAACATATCAGAACAGCAGTTCCTCTGCATTCCAACAGCCTGAAAAAGAGGATGAACCAGGAGAGGGAGGAGAATGGAGAGGAGGAGGGGGGGGAGTAACAGAGCAAGCACTTTCACCTTGAACAACCCATGTATACAAAAAAAGCATTAATCTATGGATGGTAAAACCACAACCAACTTCCACTGAGAAACAAAAAGCATGGTGCCAGGCCAAATCCAGAACACAGCACTCTGGAGAGCAGGTGTTGGAATGAAGGGGGAGGGAGAAGTCGAAAATCGGACAGACAGACTTGTATGTCCAGCTGGTAAACAGATTCTACCTCCCTTTCATTTTTTTTAAACTTTTTTTTTTTGAACCCCAGTTTTGTTTCTCAGACATCTGCAACACAGATCACCCAGGGATGTGTAACTGTGTTCGGCCCCAGAGTCGTTGGGGGGGGGGGGGTGTGGTTGACACAGACTTGTATCAAAGTTCAAATACTACAGCAGAAAAAAAATAGAATAACTGTAACAATAATAATCGTAATAATATCATCATTTCTCAGCAGCAGCAGAATCCTTCTCGATGTTGTTGTCGCAATCCATCTCCAAAACATGTCATAGCCACGATCGTCATCATTACAATTATTATTATTAACTTATTATGGGTGGGCTATTTCATTTCAAATTTGTTATCTCTTTTTTACTTTATTGTTGTTGTTAGGTACATTATAATTTTTTTTTTTTTGGAATCATAAAAGAAGCTGTCCATTAATCTTGAACTGCTACGGTTTGATCCTTGTTTGGAACTGGCGCCTCTGTGGCATTTGCTTCCTTGACTGGTGCAGCTGGCTCTGCGGCTGGTGTTGAACTAGGGGCTGGGGCTGCGGCCTCCTTCGCTGGGGCTGCGGCCTCCTTCGCTGGGGCTGGGGCTGCCTCTGTTGGCTTGGGCTCGGGGGAGGAGGCGGCGGCGGCGGCGGCGGGAGGCGGGGCCGCTTCGGTTTTGGCTGCTGGAGCCACGGGGGCCTCAGTCTTTTTGGCGTCGGCCTCGCTTTTGCTCTCAGCCTGGGCTGCGGGTGGAGTGGGTGCCTGGGCCTTCACCTCTGGTTCTTTAGCAGCGGGGGCGGGGGCTACCTCTTTAGCAGGGGCCGGAGGGGCTGGTTTCTCCTCGGCCTTCGGCTCGGCGGTCTTGGGCGCCTCCGCTTTGGCCTCGGCGTTAGCCGTGGGCTTCTCCGGCTCCTTGGCGGCAGGGGCGGCGTTCTTGTCCTCCTCCTTGGTCGCTGTGGCGTCCGTCGCCGCGGGTGCCTCCTTGGCGGCGGTGTCGTTCGCTACCTCGGCGTTCTCAGTGGCGGCGGGAGCTTCGTCCTTGGCGTCTTTGGGGGCTTCGCTCTCCTCGGCCGAGGCGCCCTCCGCCTTGGAGTCCTTGTCTTTGGTCTTCTCATCATTTACGTTGTATCCCTTCTTCTTTTTGCTCAGCTTGCCTCCCATTTTAGCCTTTGGCCTCTGAAAGACAAAAACAGACCACAAAGATGTGGAATTCAATGAGGTGCTTTTAGATTTTGACAAATAAGCATCGAGCGAAACGTCACCTACGGACCTTCAGTCTATTGATTGTTGGTCTGAGTTGATCTAAAGTACTTCGCTTTTTCAGACCGCCTGCTGCAAACTTATCAGGATCTCCGCTCTCTATGTCTGCTCTCCTCTCGTTAAGTATGCTAAAAGTTCTCGCGCTTTCAGGTGCTATTAGCAAGTGGAAATTAAAATGCCTGTTCCTGCAGCAACACTCGTATCAAATAACCATTACAAGAAGAATTTTCACGAAGAGCGTAACGATTTCAGACTACGCGCTCTACTCATCTCTTACACACATTACGCATGCAAACAGGAACATCGTCAGCGATTGTTTCTCACAGTAAAATTTGTCTTTCTCAAAATACCGGAAAGGTTTCAATGGGATTTTAGCTCACAGACAATAAATAAACAAATATCTCAAATTTAATGCTACGTTGTGTTTCATGGCTATTGGTAATATTAGTTCAACGGCTACGGGAACTTACGAAGCGTTAAGTTATGCTCCTGACATTGTTGGAAGGTCATTCGAAAAGAGCAGCTCAGTCAAACAGATTTACCACCTTGTGATTAAGACTCAGCGATGGGGTGTCATGGCGGCTGATCTGGCCTGGAGGACAGCACCTGTGGACTCCTGGCATATATCGTCATTTGTGACTCGATTGAACCTGAATACACGGGACTGGCCATCTGTCTCCTTGTTCGGGGGAGGGAGGGTGCGTTTCAGTATCCACTAAAAGACGGGGTTTGAGAGTCAATGTTTGAATTCAAACAATCGAATGAGTGGTAGGGTTTTCGATCGAGATTTTTCTCTCTCGAAATGTAGCCTACAAAAATGAGCGTACTTGGGTAGTCGAAATGAGATTCGTTCCTTCTCAACATTTAGCTTGTAAAGGGGACTGTTTCATTTTGTTGCAAAACACGGGTCAGAGTTAACTGCAAAGACAATATTCTGTGGCCAAAATATTCCTCCGTCACACAAGTCCCCCCCTGACTGATTTGCCACAACTGCCGTTCCTATCACGGCTTAATACGGGCGACAATAGCGACTCTTTTCCACCCTGCGCCCTTTCGCCAGCAACCGGAGAGACCACAATGTCCCACAATCATCCCGGAGTACAATGAAACCTGTTCTCGAACACAGCCTCTTTCCCTCTGTTGAGGGCATGTGGTTTAATGTTTGCAAGGCTGGAACAGAAACGAGCAAGGCCAACAGGAAGTGCTTCACCACAGACACAATAGACTTCTGTTAACCTTCGAGCAGTGTGTGTGTACCGCACACGCCAAAACAAGAGAGAGGGCTAGACTGCAACTGGTGGTCCCTCGCCGGTACTGCGCGTGCCTCTACATTTGCGACGGTAATCAAATGATTGTGCAGCAACTGGGACGCGTAGTTGCCTATGGTTTGCGCTATGGTCGGCTGCCTTCGCTTTCTTTATGATATACAGAAGCTGCGACGTGTAACGTCATCTCCCCAGAGAAGTAAATACTTCTGTCAATCTCAGCCAATGCAGCAGACTTCCACAAATTCATGGGAAAGTCTTGACGCTCTGGTTAGAGCATTGGACAGCAGGTTCACAGGTTCAAATCCCCACCATTGTGTATAACCTTTTGGATTAAAACATCAGATAAATGAAGTTATTTTAATACATTATTTGTTTTTGTTTTTTTCTTCTATCAAACTTATTGACTATAAGACATTTAGCTTTGTATGCATCTGTTTCCTTGTCTCTTAAATAATGAATGTTCCAGACTACTTTTCAGGATTGACCAACTTCATATACACACACACACACACACACACACACACACACACACACACACACACACACACACACCAAGGGTTAAACCAAGGCTTTGAAGTGCAAAAGGTTTCCAGTTAAAGCCATTGAGTGATTCACCCACGGATCACAAAGGGGCCTGAGTGCACAGCACTCACTGACTGGATATCTTTTTTAAATGGTCGCCAAGGTGACGGGGTCAACGAAAACATTCCAATTAATGTCATCCTCAATTGACTCAACTAAAAGACCTAGGCGGAGAAAGTGTGGTGATTTAAAGTGTGGAGAGCACAACCTTTTGATAGTTCTGACAGCACAAATTAGCCGAGATGAGGTCAAATGACTCCATAACTTTATTACTGCCATATGTGCTGCGTCAGCGAGTTTGGTCCATAATCGACTTTAAACTGTCTTTCTCTGAGTTTAAAAAGCCGGATGATTCTTCACTTTGTCAAGGTGTCACCTTCGGTTTGGATGTTACTCATGTTTACTGGAGAAAAAATGATTTAAAAAATGTTGTTAAAAACCACTGAACCCGGCGCCAGTGCCAACCACTATTTCTCATCCCCAAGACCCAGACCCCCTGACCTCCAGGCCTCTCCTTATCCCCCAGATCCTTAGCTCTTAAAGGCACCCATACACTATTGTCTATTTCCCAGCCTCTGGCCTCCAGCCCCCTCGCCCCCAGCCCCCCAGTCCTTGCGCTAGCCCCTACCCTACTGGGCCAAGGCCCCAGGCCCCTCGCCCCCCAGCCCTTGCGCTAGCCCCCACCGCACTGGGCCAAGGCCCCAGGCCCAACATAACAGCCCAGGATTACTGAGCTCCTGGGGCTCCTGCTCTGAGGTCCATCTGTCCAGAACCAGAGAAGAAGAGATAAAGGGAGGAAATGAGGAGTAAACCAGGACATAAAACACAACAGGAAAACTGATTAACCCCATCAGTATAGCTGGTGTCCATTTATCTTATTTGTATTTTATAATAGATTTTTATTTTTATTATATTTCGATCTACCTTCTTTATGTTTCTTATATGTTCTATGTTTGCACTTCCCTGCCAGAGTAAATTCTGTGCTTGTATATCTTGCATGGCGAGTAAAAAACGATTCTGATGATCAGCTTCCAGTATACGAAGGACTGGGGCAATAATACTGATCACGTTTTTATAACACAGCACGACTTTTACAGCCCATCCACAGTAAGAATCTTAATATTGGTACAGCATGAATACGAGGAGAAAGGGAACCAGAGAGGCAGACTGAAGTGAAACAGACCTCAGAGACTCCTAAGGAAGGAAGAACGTAGACTAGAAACAGTGAAAGATCAAATGATACAGTTGGGACCAGAGAAGGAGGAGGAGGAAAGGAACGAGAGGGGGAGTAGATGGAAGGCGGAGAGGTTGATGGATGGTAGGAAAGAGATGGGGAGAGGGGAGAAAAAGGGAGTGAAAGATGGAGGGAGAATGAGAGGGGGAGTAGGAGAGAGAGAGAGAAAGAGAGAGAGAGAGGAAGAGAGAAAAGGAGGGAACCAAAGAAGGACTGAAGAGAAAGGGAGAGAGACATAGAAGGAAAGAAAGAAAGAAAGAAATGAGACAGAAAGAGAGAGGGAGACAGCCAGAGATTGATTTGTGAATAATTGGAGAATGAAGGAAGTCGTAAGGCTGGGGAAAGGAGGAAGTGCCACGGAGGAAATTCTGCTTAGTGTTTGTTTTTGACGTACGATTAAGTTGATTTTGATCCAAAACGGTTCACACGCGTAGGACTTCTCGTAGCCAGACGATGCTAGACAATCAATTGAACAGTTGCAAACTCAGCTTACTGTGATACAGCATCAGCTCCAGAGTTGGAGGGGGAGGGGCAGTTAAGACTCTCAGTAACTGCTGAGCACAGAAGCAGAGAAGAACTGCAGGTGATGATTATCCCTGTGTGTGTGTGTGTGTGTACATGTGTGTGTGTGTGTGTGTCTGTGCGTGTGCGTGTATGTCTATGTGTGTGTGTGTGCATGTGTGCGTGCGTGTCTATGTGTGTGTGTGCATGTGTGCGCGTGTGTGTCCATGAGCGCACCTGTGTGTTCATCCACCTGTGTGTCCATCCACCTTTGTGAGAAAGATCACATTATCAAACCTGCTTTATAAGTATTCGCCTTGAGATACTTTTCCAACACAAAAGAACACAGAGCAAATAAAAAGGGAAGCCAGTGAAACTCAGAGTATAGCTCAGGCTTTGGGGCTAGCGTGACCACAACTGCTCTTACTGTTACTACCCATAGGAAACTAGTCCCGATATGGACAGTTACCAAAGCTATTACCTTCGAAATCATCAATTGATGTTATTTACATGATCCACGAAATCAATCAAATAGACCATGAGTAACCACAAACTCATGGTCACAAGGATCATGGTTGAACCATGGTTGAAAATTAAGAGGCCATCTGCCTCGATATAAAGCACCTACTGGCTACTATTAACTATGCCAATTATAAACTTTTACTGCTATAAACTACTACTCTTTGGACTCTTTCTACAGACTGACTCTGGTGTTGGTACCTGTGTGTCCCACCACAACAGAAAATAACTTCAGAAAGACGTTTTTAGGTAAACTTGTCACCGCAATAGTACTCAGAATCATGAAACACACAACCGGTCATTCAAAGCTAAGCGGGCCATAACCCTCGCCCCCTCCCCCGCCACTGCCTCCCCCACCCGGGCCCCCTCCCTCCAGCTGGGCGCTTAAAGAGGCTGTTCGTCGCTCACTAAATCAAGGGATGTGCACAGAGCCAAACGAAGGCTAGAAAAACTGGAGCAGAAAATTTGGCCCAATCACACACACACACACACACAAAAAAACCTTGACACTGGCTTTCCATGCTCAACGGAGAGGTACGGGAGCAAAGGATGCTGGGAAGTCAGAAACATAGGTGGGCATGTCTGGGTTGAGATGCTGGTTTTGGTGTTTTAAGTTTTCAAACGTTTCAGGAGGATTTTGGCTGCATGGTTGCTATCATGGAAGGAGGAGGGTCTAAGGACAGGGGATGCTCTGGGATGGTTGTCCATTTGCTGAAGTCATTTGGACATTGTTTATTGTTTACCTTGCTTTGCTGTTTATATATATATATGTTCTATGTTTGCACTTCCCTGCCACAGTAAATTCTGTGCTTGTGTATTTTGCATAGCGAATAAAAACCGATTCCGATTCCGATCATGTAAGCACGTAACAAGGTAGTGGGTTAACGAGGTTGTAAACAGAGACTCTTGAATACTGACTGTCAATAATTGTCAAGAGAAGTTCATAAAAAACTGTCGCTGGGCTGTTTAAGGACTAATTGCAGTGATACATATATAATACACAAGACTATAGCAGAACATACAGTTTGTTGGATGGTTTTTCTGCTTGTTGATGTACAGGGGTGGCTTGTATTCAGTTGATGAGGACCCACTTTATTGAACTGATCCTCCATTTTGGAGGAATTTGCACTGATTCACTGTTTGTGTCATTTGGTAGTCTGTGGATCTCCTCCCACAGACAGTGCCATTAGAAAAAGGATTCTTATTGGCAGTCATTGGGAAGTGCTTTAATTGCAAAAGCATGTGCAAATATCAGCTGTTTAAATGCTGATTTCAATGCTTTTGTCCTACAAAATGGGGCCTTTGAATTCGACTGTTCTTGGAACCCAACTCATTATTTCTGTTGCTGCAACCTTAGAAAGACAGAGTAATTAGTTTGTGTGCTTTTAGACCATTGCGAACTTGTTTTGCCTAAAGGCTGGATTCAGACACACAGGGACAGAAAACACACACACACACACCGCCACACATTTCATTGCTGTTTAGTGGATCAATTGCCAAATTGACAGAGCCAGGTTAAACTCCTTAGCTGGAAATGGCTATTGATCAAAATGGCAGTTGAGAAAGAATTGCCAGAGAGTAGGAGGGAAAGATTGCACTCAGCAATGGCAAAATGAGTAAGCATGATTTGAATATTTCCTCAATGTTCATGGAGCTTGCAGAATGCAAAATCACCCTAAATCCTGTGTCGACTTAAGGAAATGTAGGGAAAGCACTTATGACACTGAGAGGAAGTGACATAGGGTTAAATCATTCTTAGTCATTTCAATCCGGCAAAACTGTCCTTGGGAGGCAAAATCTAGAACCAGACAAGGCATTCGGTCGAAGGTCAGCGTCTGTGGGCTAGCTGTCTGAATGTCTGCTGATTGTGAATCAGTATCTTAGTCATTTTGTCACAGTCATGTAAGAAAGTTGACATTTTGTCGTCAAGACACTATCTTACAGTAGTGAGTTCCCTAATAAAGGGTTATGTACGTCCACTCCACAAGAATAATTTCAACCTCACACATCAGAGCTGGGCTTACACAGACTTTTCGCTTTGGAGAAACTTTGACATTCAGTCTTGGGTTATTGTGAATTTGAGCGAGGAAACTTGGCCTTGTTTTCCCCTTTGTGTTGAGGAAAAGATTTGGGTGCTAAGGGACACTTCCTGACACAACCAGGTCAGGGCTTTCAGGCCACATTAACTAATGAACAGGTGTAATCAAAGCCCAGTGGCAAAATGTCAGCAATACAAAAACAGTCAACCACAGTTAAGTTCAGTAGTGTATGTGCTGGGTTTGTACTCACATAAAATATAGGTACTGTGCGTTTTCTAGTCTTCCGTTAGTCAAACGGCAAAGAAATGGAAAACCGCAGTAGATACTGATATACGAGTTGATTTAGGCCCTACGTTAGATCAATCAGATAGGAAGAAAAAACAAACGTTTACTATCAGCCATTTACTGCCAGCAACCAAACGCAGACATCCACCACAGGCTTCTAACAGAGTCATAAACTTGTTGCGTTGGTGTGTCACCACCACTCTCGACATCACAGTGGGGATTTGATCCATCCGAAGATATCTGGATTTCTCAGCGGCACCTGGTCTTTCCTTCTAATCTGGTGACAGATAGGAGACCATGAAGGGAGAGCGGGAGGACAGGAGTGGCAGGATGCCAGAGTCTCCCATATCTCCAGTTTAGGTGTCAACAATGTCTTACGACACGCTGCTATACCTTTACCCTCGGATCTGGCGTCTGAATCAAGCTCTGAGCCTCTGGCAAGATTTACACACTGCCTTTTCGTTTTCATAAGTCTTTTAGCTTTTTTTTTTTTTTTTTTTTTTACTCCTCTGTGTATTTGTTGCCTTGACGATAAGAATGTGCAGTGAGAGGATGGCTGCACCTGCATGTCGCTTCCAGCTCAGATGAAACTCAATGAAAGCTGTT
Organism: Plecoglossus altivelis; assembly: GCA_036571765.1. Classification (NCBI taxonomy): domain Eukaryota; kingdom Metazoa; phylum Chordata; class Actinopteri; order Osmeriformes; family Plecoglossidae; genus Plecoglossus; species Plecoglossus altivelis. The sequence goes on from BROE01000001.1 coordinate 12,643,023, forward strand.
TTTGCTGCAGTGTTTCCTTTTAAGAGACAGCAGCGCAGAGACTATATTCCGATAACGCATAACAAACTGTTGGAGATGTTAAGTTAATGGGAAACGCATGCGCTCGACAAAACTGCTGGCGTTGAGTTCTTGATTCGCAGGACGGCTACGTTGACCTAACTGCCAAAAAGCACAGCTCAGAAATGGTTAGTTCGAACACATTCTCGGTTAACGTCTCTCTTGAATATAAAATGCCAAATATGAATGCCAAGAGAGAGATTTTGTTTGCGGCGGAGAAGTCTCCGACTGGTTATTGTTGAACGCTGCAGGGCCATTTGGGTCTGTTGCCAACGCCTTGTAACGACGGGAGCAAGTGAAGCGGCACTAACAAGACAAAATGGCTGCCTCGTGAGACTTCTCACCTGTTTAACCCTTGTGCTGTCTTTCGAATTCTGCAACTCGTCCTGTCCCAAGGGTCAAAAAGACCCCAACTTCAACCTTGAAATGAAGCAGGTTAATTAAATGTTTATCCTGTACCCTTTTGGGCACTGAAATATTCAGCCATGCCATCAGAAAGATTTCATTTTTCAATGAAAGCACGTAACGTAACGTAGTTCAATCAAGCACGTAACAATCTAAATGTGTCATTGTGGGTGTGCGTGGGTGTGCATTTATCATTTCAGCTCATTCTGATCCCCGAAGAAACAAACAAGGGTTAAATGGATGCGGTTAGATGGCATATAAATGCGATTGTAATCCTCCAAGTTCCAGACGCATCACCTGCCTGAATCCCGATTAGGGCCTCTGGTGGCAGGGCATGATCACACTTGCTTGTCAGGTCCCCAGGGTCTATATGGAGTCAATTAACTGCAAGTTACTGTTAGTCTGGTTCTCAATGTATAGTGCATTCCAGACTGTGTATTTGTCATTCTCCACACACACACACGCGTCTTTGGCCTTTGGTGCAGTTCAACAGTAATATCTGACTGTTCAAGTTCACTCAACGTAAAGGCACTCTTACACCGGGGTGAAAAAAAAGTGCCGGTTTGACAAATTACGGTACTTTCAGTGTGACAGAGTGATAAATTAAAATAAAACTAGATTTGATGTCCATCCAAAAGATGGCCCTGGATGGTTGGCATGGCCCTCTGTGTGTGTTCGCTCCACAGACCGTTTGATCCATCTCGCTGACTTGGCACAGAGCATAAGTGGGTTGAATGATCCATTTCTAAGCTGTCAGCATGGATCAATGAAGCCCCCCTCCATCTTAAGAGGTCTGCGAGGGCGGCTGTGTTGCTGTGGTCTGAGACCTACCAGCTCTGCGGTCCAAATGACGTTCGCTTCCCTCCGACGCAAACCTCACGCTGGGTGGCGACCTACGCTGGATCGACGGCTTTGGAAATGTCACGTCCTGCAATGGCAGCGGCGTCCTCTGTTCCCCGTGAATGTCTCCCTTGGAGGGAATCGTTGCGTTTTTTCTTAAAAAGCGAACGCTGTCCAGAGCGCGGTGGATCCAAACCAATGTGGTCAATAAGATGGTCATAATATGTTTGGTTCGATTAGATGTTTTATGGATTCGTCTGGATGTTTATTTTAATGGATCCGTCTGGTTTTGGAGTCGGACGGTCAAACTGGGAGGCGACGGGGAGGGGGGAAAGTGTCACCGTTCTTTTTTAGACTCTCTTCCTCTCTAATCCTTCAACGTGAGAGAAAACACAGACCCAGGGAGGCCAGTCGTTGTAGCCCTCGAAAGTATCCAGGGATGATAAATGAAGTAAATGATTGACCGTAGTTGAGATCTGATAGAACTAAACAGTATTTGACTTCACCTGTTTGACAATTGTTCTACCAAATTCCTCCCCAGATCACACATTGAGCAAATGGACCTCAGGTTCACCCTTTGGGGAAAATATAGAACTGACATGTATATGAACTTTACACAGTTGATTATTCGTACGCAAAGTCGGACAGGTCAGGCATGCAGAAAGATCTGGCTACTGGTTAACGAAGAGATCCCCAGACAAACAGAATTGTGTGCGAGGTACCACCATGGTAACAGCACCGACCAACTGTCAAAGATATCACGTGTACACACGCAAAAAAAAAAAAACTCCGAACATACATGGTCTTTAAGGGGCCAATATATAACACGACAATAACATGGAATGGAAGTTCATCTATGTGAGTCAACATGGTCTGTGTGTCAAGAGATACGTTGTGGTTTGAGACCAGGGCGGGTGAGCAAACATTATAAATTAGGTGGATGGAAGTTAGGAATGCTATTGATTCAGTGAAGTGCTGAAACTCATTTAAAAGCGCAGTGTTTGAAAGTTGAAATTCAGGCCAGGTTTTTATTGATTTATTGATGCTCTGAAGCTGATTAACAGGGCAAATATTAAATGGATTCTTTTTATTGTTATGCAAACACGTCAACTGGGCTTCCTTTTGAATTCGATGGAAATATAGATGAGGATGTATGTTTAATGTTGATACAGTAGCCTTACATGAATTAATAAATGCTCAAAGAATGCCCGGTCATTACCTTTTATCCATTGTCATATGATGAACATGATATTGAATAAATCCTGTGTAATACACCTACTACATACTAAGCACACTGATACTCTGGGTATGTGTGTGTGTGTGTGTGTGTGTGTGTGTTCAATCCTTGGTTTTAACATGGATGTACATGTGAACAGTGGGACAGTGTATGGAGTGTGTGACGTAGAGACTTGTAGCACACCAAGAATGAGTTCAACCTAACAACAGTTTGTTGGCTGCAAATCAAAACCTTGTACATTACAACTAGCCAGAGTGCCATATCCCCTAGAGCTTTTGCTGTGATCACTATAGGTTCATAGTTGTCTTGCGGAGAGGATTAAAGATGTCACCGAGCTGTTTCTTGGCAATATCTGACCAATCTATAAAAGTCTCACATCGTCTGCAGCAGGAAAAGGTCACTCTGCAAAGTCCTTTCTTGTCAAAAGTTGACTTTCATCCAACAGCGTCACCCAGGCGGTAACCCCCCCCCACAGTCAGTACCGACCCCGACTACCCCCCCGCCGACCCCCCACCCGTTGCAACGTGTTGTGGTCGCTGTCGTGGCGGCCCCGAGTGAGGGAAGATCTGGTGCCAGCGCTCTGACAGGAAAGCACGGAACCATCCAGAATAAGGCGTGTCGACAAGACGTGTCCCTCCCAATGTCAAGACACCGTCGAAAACGTCCCCCTCTGATAATCAGCACCAGAGCAGAGTACTGTTTGTCAGCCTGATCTCAGTCTAAAATGCGTCACGAATTTGCTACTCAGGAGGAAGTCAGGGCGTTACTCTTCGACGTAGAAGGTGGCCCGTGGCGTCTAGAACCCTCATTAGAACTAGAACCCTAATCAGAACCCTAATCAGAACCCTAAATTTCCTCATCATCATGGTACACAAACATGAGTATGGTCAAGGAGAAGATGTCATGTAGAAGGTCAGTTGGTTTACTGATGCCCTAGCTTCACATTGGATGAGTTTTCATACACAAAACACGGTTTGTAGAGTTGATTAGACCAGAAAATAGATTGAGTCGTGATCACAGACTTGAAGGAGGTTACATCATTTGTTGTCCAGGCAACACATCTTCAGCTCTCATGACAACTCTGTGCTCCCTCTTCTACAGAGATTAACACAGTAACAAATCACTCAAAGGCTCACACCAACACACCCACTGATAAACTCTTACACACACATGCACACACACAAACAAACTCACTGACACACGCACACACACTGACAAACTCTTACACACACACAAACAAACTCACTGACACACCCACACACACACTCTGACAAACTCTTACACACACACACACACACGGACACACACACAAACTAACACACCCACACACACACTGACAAACTCTTACACACGCACACACACGCACACACACAAACAAACTCACTAACACACCCACACACACACTGACAAACTCTTGCGCACACACACACACACCCACACTTTGACAAACGCTCACACACACACAGACACACACCCCCACACACACTGACTAACACACACTCACACTCGTATGCACAATATTAAGGAGTGATTTGGACTGTCTGTCTGAGAAATGTGCGACCTATGACACTGAGTCAGGCTTTCTACTAACATACACAGCAATCACTCACTCAGCCTCAAGGTTGTCTTAAAGAACACAAGAAGGGACCCTGGTAAGCAAAGTGTAAACATGGCCAAACATTCACGTTGAAAGAGATAGGGGCCGCAGCAAAGGGCCGATGCAAAGACTGTTCTCATTTGAGTGGACTGAGGTTGAGAGTTTCTGCCACTCACATGCTGCTAACCTGAGTGAAAAGGAAGAAGAAAAAAAAAGGTTGACTGCAGTAAAAGGCGTTGTGAGTAACGCAAGTTCCCATTTACGGCCAGAAACAACACATCATCAAGGCGTCAAGGGTTGAACAACCCATCGCTGGAGAAGACGGTCGAAATGAAAAGGACTTGTGATCAAAACAGCTTCTTTTTTTAAAACGAGTTTGTTCAAGAGGATTCAGTCAGCACTTTCTTGTAACGCTGGGTCAGTTCGCCCATGGCTGGAAAGTTCTGCATCTCAGCAGAAGACGAAATGCGTCCCTGAGCTGTAAGGATTCCTCAGATTGGCATCTTTTTAAAAAGAGGCCATTAGCTAAGGCTCTTATAAAGACGCAACTAATCAGCATGGATCACAATAACAAAAATAACAAAAACTTACTGCAAAAAGCTTCGAAAACTTGTGCAGTAGTCACAGTCGCAGTGATGTCGTTGTGAGGGGGGGTATCAAATGAAATGGTGCCTGAGTTCTCCAGACCAAAAGCTAAGCCGTAAACATGGGTGAGACTGTCCTTGAAGGCATCATCAATCCTTAGTAAGAGTCCTGCTGGACCGAAGTAGAGGTAACCATCACATGAAATACACCAGCAGGTCTACCAAACACGAGGCGTGGGACTCCGGAGGAGCCATTAGAAGTCTTCCGAAGCATACAGACTCGCATTGTATCGTCTGTATTCTGGGTATAAACGGGTACATTTCTATTTAGTAAGTTCTTTTCTTGAGGCAGGTTCATTTGTATGAGAGGGGAGAGAAGCGTGACTCCTTCAAAACAGGCTGCTTCCCAAGAGTAGCTGGGAGGCTAATGTGAGACATTAGCCACAATAAATGACATGAATCCCAGAGTCGAATCCCAGAGTTGAATCTTGGAGCCTCAAGCTTCGTCTGGTGTGAGATACCGTTCATCCACTCATCATCAAAGATTCGCTACGCAGGCAAACTGAGAAAGAGTGGGGTGAATCGTTGATAGTGCTCTACCACTTACAAGCCACTCAATCTTTTCTCTCACCATTAAGACAGCTATTAATAGTTCTTGGTGGGTTTGTCATCAAAGGTCTGCTGGCAGCTTAAGGAACGTCTGATAGATTTAAGATACCTTTGATTGGGAACCCTAGAAAACTGAAGATTGTTGGGGGAACGTGTGTGGTGCTGAGATGGCATTTCATAAGTCATAGAGGGAAAGATGTGGGTCAGTGCACATGAGCCATGTTCAACGGAAGCAATCCGTTTTATAAGGTAACCAACTGAGTCATTAACAGCGCCTGTTGTTCTATTCCATTGTCGGATATCAAGTCCCGCAGGACCCTTAAACGAGCCTTACTATTCGTTTAACTGCACCAACACCCCGTCCTATAGATATCCAATATTATATATATTTCACCCAAATTACTATTGATTGCTGTGTCCCACCATGTGAGAGCATTGACTTTTTGTTATCAGCATCGCACACACACATACACACACATACATACAAACACGCCCACACATACACACACACACACACACTTATATACATGCACATACATACATACACACACGCACACATACATACACACGCGCACACACACATGCACGTCTGTGTGGTTTTCAATGGCATCTTGGATGTAAACAGGCTCTGTGCAGTAAATCAACGGTTCAAGGTTTAAAAAATATTTATATCTTTTTTTGACTGTTTAGGTACAATCAGTAAAACACTAACAGGCCTTTAAGCAACAGGCCTGATGACATGATGAACCATGGGTGTGCCTGATGGTAAATACTCAGAACAACGACTGTCTAGGCACATGTCCTGATCAAGCTAAAGAATAACAGAATCTCTGAAGCTGTTACGCCCTTCCCGACACACTGGCGCTCTATGCTCTGTGAGAACATAACATTACTCGTGTAGTATAACCATATCACCACTCCCGTTATAGAGGGAACTAAATCTTGTGAGCTACAATGCTGAAGCGTCTTGTACTCTTAAACCCTGTGAGTGTTTTGATCTCAAGGCCTGGTCATGTCCCACCCGGTTGCCGATATTCCATTTTCTGGCGGATCTGTGGTGAACAAAATGATGTGCTAATACACCCTAGCTTCCCCTAATAAACACACTGACCCACGGACCAGATCCTGGTCTCTGCTCGTCCATGACGATTATGGTGGTCTTCTCTAACTCTCTTCTCCCGTGTGATGCGAGCCCAAAATACTCTGCTGTTTAGTGAAATAGATCAAACTGTGCTCAGTATAATGATATGGCGAGGGCGATGTGCCTATTTTTACGTGTTTATGATCAATTTTCTGATCAATGTTATCGTATCCTGGCTGACTCCAGCTACTACTTGGCATGGGCTCAACTATTCTGTTCGAGTGGTTCCAGAAACATCAGCGTATCCAAGCCACTCCTGCAATCCTGTCTGTAATGCAACATGCAGACTAAATGCTACCTACATGAGTTGCTCCGCAATTCAAGTGCTCACCGGTGGTATTGCCCATACTTTATCTAGGATCTAAGCCAACATATATTTTCATAACTTAGGATATCTTTTCCGTTCAGAGTTTGTGTGTGTGTGTGTGTGTGTGTGTGTGGTGTGTGTTGTGTGTGTGTGTGGTGCTGTGTGTGTGTGTGTTGTGTTTGTGATGCAACTCAAACTGGATATATATCAGCAACGCTTGTTTTTATCAATGTTAGCTTACAGCCAGAAGGTGCATCTGCAGAGGAGAGATTTATCAATGTGTCCTTCCCAAATGAATTTGTTTTCAGTTTTTTGACAACATACCCCACTTGAGACAGTTTAGTCCTGACTTTACAAAGACAGAATGGAAGAAACCAGGAAGATTTCAAGTCTTGTGGGGGGAAGGGACAAACAGAGCAGAAATGCATCGTCAGAGAGAAACAGTCTGTTTCTGTAAACAGGAAGCAGAAGTAACTGTTTCCTCAGTGTTTGGTGGGAAGGTCAGTTTCAAACGCAAGAGTAATAATTATAATTATAATGCAATAAATTATTTTATTTTGACACACTTTACATTTGAAACAAATCTCCAAGTGTTACAGTTAAGATAGCAAAAACAAGGACAGGACAACGCTGTCCGTTTCAGCGGTGTCATGTTACTTTCATGAATTCCATGCTGAGTTACAAGATTTCTCATTAAAGAGATGATTTGCAAGTGTACTTGTTTGTGACTGCACTCCGAAAATAGATCACTGTCTACTTTGCATAACTTTGCTTTGGCAGATAGACAGATGCAGGTAGGTAGGTAAGCAGGCAGGCAGGTAGGCAGGCAGGTAGGTAGGTAGGTAGGTAGGTAGGTCAGTTTGATGGATGCATGGATGGGTTACAAACAACAGGGAATGTCCTCCCTTATACAGAGCCCTCAGTCTCCACCAATCAAACGGAAGTACATTCACCTCAACCCACACAGTTCACCTGAGCTAGCTTTACAGACTGCTGAACACTCAAGGAATCTGATCATGTGCGCTTGGCTAATGATTAGATCCCTGTCCATGCAAAACTTAATACCTCGTTCTTTTTTCTTTTTTTACATGAGAACAATGCTTTGGAGAACCGTATTCATTCGGAGTGAATGTTCTCGACAGGCGTGTGTGGTGTCGGTGAAGTATTTCTCAGACCAGGTCTCCATCTGTCCTGGCAACTCTCCTGAATGTGATCGCTTCGGCCCTGCCTTCTAGTCTGCACTAAATCACGCAGTGTACCGCAATGTACCACAGTCAAGTCAATCTGTCCAACAGACCTCGGAGTGCTGCCAATTAGGTAAACTGCAGAACCAAGATGCAATCTAGCAGAGTGTCTCAGAACTGTTGATGGTCCCCCTTCTACCCCCGACGCATTCTTTAAAATGTTGTTCTTTCAGGCCCGCTGGATTGTGTTGTGCCACGCAAATAAGCACCTCTACTGCATCAACTGTCATTAACCCCAACAATTCAAAAGTTGCATGAAAAGTTGTTACCTGCTGGTTGAATTTGATCAACTCTTTCCTTATGGTAGGCCTCAGATGGTTTAGTTTCTATATGAGGCTATTGTCTTGTACACTAACAAATACACTGCAGGTCATTTTACAGTCTTGGTTCAACAACCCGCCCGCGACAACTGTACGGCCGGAACTCCAACGCCGTTTCTTCACATTTCTCATTCATTTATAAGAGAGACTAAAAATAACCAATCGGCTGCTGGGCGGACAGGTGGGACCAGCAGGGCAGCAAGTGTCTCATTGGCCGATTGGATCCATGAACAGCGGAAGTCATGCGGTTTAGCTATCTGATTGGCTGATGCCAGCAGCGTCCACAGCGAGCAGCACGGCTACCACCCCAGCAGGTCGATGGAACGCCAACAGGGAGCAGAGAAATCCCTTGATGATGCTTTGGCATCAAAAGAAACCGCGGTGTGAAGGCGGGGCTATTTTCAACCTTGGACAGGAACATGTGCAGCCGCTATATTAGCCGGTAGCTAATTGCAGCCGCGCGTATAGAACGACGACTTAACGCCGTGAGCGCGTGTAGCTTTGGATGATTTTCTTGCTAACTACGCGTAGCATCGTACCGCGCGGCAACCATTTTATTCCAAAGTGCACCTTTGTGGAAAGCACACGTATGATAAATACGCCAAAAACCCTGTCGTAAACCACGACTCAAGATGGATGCCATCCGAGATTGGCCTGCGTGGGAACGATCGCTCCTCTCTCGTTTCAAAAGAGTGCTTCACAAACGATTGTGACAGCTAGACTCATCCTCCCCTCAATCACATTCTTATGTCAATAATCTTCATCTCCGTCTGCGCTGCACTCTAAGCCAATCCCTCGATGTATCCTGTCTGTTCAGGCGAGGGACTGTATCCAGAGACCCACTTGAATCCCCCTGCTGGTATACTTTTTACGAGCCCCCAGTCACATAATTATCGTCCTGCTTTTATGCCTCGTTATAGCCCCTGCTGAATTCTAATTAGCGGCCTCTGGTTGGCAGGCGTTGGGTTTCTCCCGCACGTCTCGCTACACGAACTCTGGAAAAGACACCCCGCCATTTGCATGCATTGCTAGGCAACAGCTAACCTGTTTGACCTACACAACCCCTTTGGAATCGAACTGACAGCCATTATGGAAATTTGTTGTCCGCCTCCAAAGATCCCTTTGATTATAAACTAGCCGGCGGAGACGCTAGTGTCTTCTTTTCGATCAGCCGATTACGTTTTTACGATGTTTTGATAGCACTTTGCGGCACCGCGGCGGAGAGCAACGTTTTTGCAAGCGTTGCAGAGTACAGTAACCCGGTCGAAAGCGGAGACGGCTGGATGTTCTTGTTTGCATTACTTCCACTTTCAACTGATGCGGTCATTGTTCTTAGCTTTACATGACATCTCATTTCGGGCTCTCACATCCTGTTGTGCGTGACAGTGATCGCAGGTGTCACTGTGAGAGATACCGTGAGAGATACTGTGAGAGACTGTGAGAGATACTGTGAGAGATACATGCCACATGAGTTGGGTTGCCTACAGTTGGGAAGGTGTAGGTGTACATTTACATTTTATTGTTCAGAAGACACTTTCCATAGCAGAATAGATATAGTGCCTATAGGAAGACCGACTACTGCAGATAATAAACGAATGCACCCGACTGTGTTTTGTATCTAGATATTCGATTGACAAAAAGTCACATAATCCGAATACAAGTGAACATGATGAAATAGGAGACACAATATTGCTGCCATTTTGTGCTTTGCTAGTGTTCCAGTGTCTGATATTTCTCCTTGAACTCATTTCTGAATACCTCAACAACACCACACAGATCCAAAACAGTAGGACAAAAGATTGAGTAGGCTTTTACATGAATTAGTTTAATGTTGTATTTTTAGAAACCTCAGAATACCATGACCCTGGCAGTGAACTGAACACCATTCTTCCTTGAAGGGAGACATTAACATTTTGACTGCCAGATTAGACTTGATAGTGTCAAAATAACATTTCAGAAAATACATTTCAGAAAAACTAGCCCCACCACCCATCTTAAAAATCACTATTTCTTTTCTCTGACAATCAATACTAAAGCAGATAGACCCCCCCCCCTGCCGACCTTTGCCACTCTCAGACATCGCTACATCCTGTACCTCCCTCCTGTACCTCCCTCCTGTACATCCCTCCTGTGTCTCCCTGCAGGGCTTAAAGCACCACTGCTTTTACATGGCTGCAGACAAGGCCAAACTACAATCAATATCTCTGCAGGCTTACCTAGCAAGCACAGATGGGTTCTAAGAATGCCCGGAATACTGGCAAACTCCAATTCACAGAACGTTCCCTTGGCATTCTAAGAATGACATTCTAAGAATGACAAAGGAATTCTTAACATCCGTGTGTGTGGTAGAGGTAATTCCGACTTGTAAAAAGACCAAGGTCCATTTAATGAAAAGACAAGATATTATATTGCTACCAAACAAACCAAGCTGTTAAATGTTGTGTGACTTTAACATGCCTGGAACATTCAGTGTTTAGCTTGACGAACCTCGTACAACAATGTCACCAAGAAGAAGGCCTGACACTCCATGAACAATTAATCTAAAACGGGCATTTTCACCAGGCAGAAAATCTAATTTGTCCATTTTTCGTTGACGGCTATCGCTGCTACCCCGACTCACCCCCACACAACACACCCGCTCATCCCTCAGTTTGAATGTCAGTTCCCCAGGCGTGCAGCCTTTCTACCCAGACATAGCCGGTGTCTCTCTCCTGCCCCCCCCTCCCGCTTCCCTCCAGTTCCTCTCCCCCTTGGTGTGTCTGGCTTGGCTGGCTGGCTGGTCCTCTCAGCCCCATGTCGCTCTGACCCCTGTCAGTGTGGGGTGAGTGAGGGGGCTCTGGGCAGATGTGGGCGAGGCGAATTGGACATGGCGGGCATCTACTGGCCCCAGACACAACAGGGAGGAGAGGTGGGGGGAGCAGGGGGCAGCACAGGGTGAGGGGGCATGGGGTGCAGAGAGGTAAACTAAGGTAGCAAAACTATACACTGTCACTGTACAAACTGAGAAGGGTTTTGCTCAAAACCTTTGTGGAAACAAATTACATCGAAAGTATTTAAGTAGTCTAATCTCTTCCAGGAAAATGGTAATCATCAGATTGTATAAATTATTATACATACTTGAATAAATTGCTTAGATGACTTAAATAGTTTGATGTAATCAGTTCAAACTAAAGTACTGATTGGGTTGGTCGGGAAGGTCTTCTATAGGGAAGTGCAGCTGTGGAAAACAGTGAGAAACAAACGCACGATTTTCTTCCCTTTAAAAAAAGTTTACAAAAACAATTTTGAGCAAGGAACAGAAGGGTGAAATTTGCAGAGGCCTAATTGATTTCCAGAGTTGTATATAAGATGCATCTCCGCTGACTGAGATAAATGGATGACACCTTTGTTAAAAACAAACGTTTTAACGGTTTTTTAATGACAGGATACACTGCCTGATATTCATATAACTCCACGGACACACACACTAAGCCATAGGACTCCTCGAAGACACACTCATTAGCACAGAAACACACATTCGAAACACCCAAAGTATTTCTACGCTTGCCCCATAAAGACAGGACTAATCGCACTAATCGTCCCAATATTTGCACTTCTCCCTCCAGAGAAACACACAGACTCTCCAAAACACTCAACGGGGGTGCAAGAAACTCCCACTCCGTACCACCTTTGCCACACCACCTGAGTACACAGCGTCATCTTGACGTCTCTCTAGAAGACAAGGTTTAGCCGGCTGGTGTTGTGGCACGTTTGGAGCCTTCATCCATTTTCAGGAGTGAATAGACCTCATTGGCAAACTTTTAAGCCAGTGTTTGTGTTGTGTTGTTAGAATGGTCCCATTGAGGTTTGATTCTAATTCAATATTTTTCACACACAATCTCCATCCCCACTGCATCAACATCCCAGAGGAATGTATTGTTGTGAGAAGAAATGTTTTTAACTGCCACCGGCCTGAGTTGGCACAAGCCCCAATGTATTTCAAATCAACGAAAGCCAAGAGTACAAATGAGTAGAAGAGTAATATGAGGATTCAATTTAGAACAAGTTTCCAAGCTAGGCGGAGCTAGGCGGAGCTAGCTTCGCCTTGCTGTCGTAGCCTTCGATAGCAACGTCAGCTTCGTTTTGAGTCAATTTCTTGGAAGACAAGAGCCTAATGCGACAGATGGTGCTGAGGGAAAGGAGTGCTAAGGCGAGAAAGAGAACATGTTGCATTGCTGTTATGTCGCAAGCATGAGTGTGTTGGCTGAAACAAGAAAAGAAAAAAACTTATCTCCCTTTTTTAATCTCTTCTTTTCGCTGTAATAGGAAGTCACGTTTACCATCAATTTAGCTTGAAAAAATAAACAGTTTGATGAATATCATATATGTGTGTGTGGGTGTGTGTATTAAAAAAACGTTTGTATCTGCGACAAGAGTCTGTTGTCGTAAACTTGCACCAAAGTAAAACCCTATTTAGCAGGTTTTACTAGGATATTTGTGGCTATAAGGTTTGTCTCATGACTTCATGTAAAAACACAGAACACCATTACGCCAGATATACTGATATGACTATGTATATTTCAATGTGTCAAAGAGACTTAACGTATTTAAAATGCAAAAAGGATCCATCTGAGCACTAGTGGATTTGGCACCGTTCCATAAGAGTCGAAGGGAGAGATTAACCAATGAGATACGAGATACTTCAATTACCATAACCCTTACGTGTTCTAGAATGGCTAACGGCTAACACATTAGATCGTATTGAATTTCCCTCTCATTTTTTCTTACGTCGATCAAGATATTGAATTAATAACTAGAGTAACTTGTCCACAACCGATGGATATATTTATATGTATCCTAATCAATTACTGCCAATAGCGGATCCGATCCTACTTGTTGAAACATTTGTTTTGATCTTTGAGGGTGCAAGTGACTGATACAATCAAGATTGAGCAGGCGATGCCAAGACCGTTGGTTATGTGCCGCAAATTCTACTATATGTTGACCACCTTGTCATTTGATGGTAACATGAACATCGTCCGCCTTATACGTCGAATGTGTGCGTCTGTGTAATATATATATCATACATAGGCTTATTTCACTGTATATACCATATGTAACACGCACACACACAATTATTCATGTGTAAAAAAGTATATTCTTCCTGTCTTTGACCCGGATAGTAAAAACGTGCATCTTTTTTTCTGCGATGCGATTGTAAAACTATAGCATCAAGGGTAGAGCTTGATTTAATTAAGACAGAAATTGTATTATATGAAAGTGATCCCGATAATCCCATTCACTGGCTCTTGAACAAAGGAGACATTGGTTTTTTTAATCATTAGACTTCCTCCGCGAAACTTAATCTTCACTGCAGGATCTGCTAAACCCTCCAGCAAATTGTTATCATCCCCATCATAGTTGAACGATGGCCTGTAAAATGATTTATTATACTAAGTAACGCGTAGACTGCAGGTAGGAAAATTGTTATACGTAAACGCGTTACTACGGTTCTTACGATTTCAGTGACCCAACGGCGGTCTGTAACGAAAACCACACAGGATGAGTCACCCATCTAATCATACATTCACAACTTCATCAAATCTGAACGCCATCATGGCACAACGAAACATCTACGTCTACAATGTTTGGCATTATTCGGTGTGCGTATATTTTCCAGAGAGCGAGATGCCGCAGAGAATAGCTGAAGACTTAGCATGGCAGTATTAGAATGGAATTATTAACCAATCAATCGTCACCATTGCCCTGACATAAACCAAGCACAATAAATATTTTCGACCTCTGAATGTTCCAAGTAGGCTATCACTCATCATTTGAACATTTATTTCATTCCGCAAAGCGCAAAATCACACCACAGTCACACCATAGCTACATCACACAGATAATTGTTACATGTATTATAAAGCAGCATACATGTAGTAACAAACGGTAAACTGTAGTCGGTGAACGCAGAATTCCTTTTCCCGCTCTACAGCAAGTAACAGAGCAGCCCACGCGCCACAAGCAATTGATAGGCAAGGTGGCATATCGCGCTTCCACACCCTAAATGCACTGCGCATGCGTCCCGAGGAAACAAAGAACCCAGCAATTACGGATCGAAGTTCCCTTCAAACCCATGTGTTTTGGTGATTTGAAGTGAACACTCATCAGTAGGCTACGTAGGAGATTATATCGTCTTTCCCCTCATCTGACGTGAATGTTAGAATGTGTATAATGAGCGAGCATGGAACATTTATTTAGATTGTGCACTCCTCCTCCTTACCACCCCCCACCCCCCCTTCTCTCTCTGCCGCCCCCAGACCCATATGTTATAGAGGAGCGAGCATCCTTCCAAGGTGTATTTTCAGAAAATAAACGAATGTTCGAATCAATAATTCACGGTTTCTGTGACATAATTCGGTCGTACTAAAAACCAGTGTTAAGTGAGTGTGTAAGTGCATGTTTGTGAGTGTGTGTCAGTGTGTGTCAGTGTGCATAGTCCTAGTGCAGCCAAATGTGTCACACCTCCGCACAGACACAAAGAGGTGGGGCGTAGAATCGAATATTCTGCGATTATGTGACTTCCACTATGAAAGACGCTACAATATCTCTTCTACAATGGTGATTTTCTTGTTTAAAACGTTGTTGTTGACCAAGTCATCTGCCTCATTTGTAGTGCCCACTCACATTATATGCTCCATATTAAAATGTCAGGAGTACAATTCAACCGATTGCTCGTCTTTATATAGTTAAAGCACTGACAAACATGGAGGCTAATAGCAATTTTTAAATACTTGTTTGATGAGGGTATATTT
Organism: Plecoglossus altivelis; assembly: GCA_036571765.1. Lineage (NCBI taxonomy): Eukaryota > Metazoa > Chordata > Actinopteri > Osmeriformes > Plecoglossidae > Plecoglossus > Plecoglossus altivelis. Next base: position 12,658,158 of record BROE01000001.1, read on the forward strand.
TTCCAGACACTGCATGAACAAGAGACACACCCCTTTATCCTGACAATTTTGTCTTAAGAATTGCAAGAGATAAAACAACTCAAATCAGGTAATTAAATATCTAGGCTTTGTCAACATTGTTGTTGTTTTTTACAATATTGTCATGTCAATCAGTTAAGTGGATGTTTAATTTCTTTTTAAATGCGCTCTTTTATCCAGAGCGCGCTTCAGCTATCCAAATGGAAAGGTGAAAAACAGAAATGGCCAAACAGATAATAAAACAGATTAAAATAGCTTTTTTCACAATAATTAGTGAAAGAAAACTACATTAAATCGCGACGAAATCAACGTATCTTACCGTTAGTGATGAAGTTACAACGCGCTCCTTGCAGTAAGTGGCTGGTGTGTTTTTTCAAGCGGCTTCGCCTGTGCGCGTGGTGGCTTGTGCCTATTACGGTAGTGCTCTGCGTGGCTCGCTCTGCATTTCCCCGGCGCCGCGCGCACGTACGCACAATACACACACGCACACACACTATTCTCGCTCCTAAGGTGGCGGTGCGGCTGGGGCGCTTCTCCAACCCAATGGAATGAGTAGAGCTTATATCTCGCGCTATGAGCACCCTTCATTCACCGTGATCTCAGTTAAGAACTACATTAATACAATGACCAGTATCCTTATCCAGTAACTCGAAACGAATTATTATAATGATTCCATTGTGAACATTTAGCCTTTCGAAGGCCTCGGCTCCATCTTGGTCATTGGATTACAGTTAAACTGTATCCTTTTCACTTTGATTCGATAATCGTTTTCAGAATCCATCTACTATTTATTCATAGAGACTAGGTCTATGTGTGAAATGTATTCGTGTAAGTCCTGACATCTAGAATCACTTCAGCGTGACTGCTGTATATTTGACTCCTAGCGCCCCCTGTCATCTTAGTTTATACATATATATATATATTTATATATACGAAGTAACACTAGTTTGGCACTGAATCCCGTATTGCTAAGAAGATACAATAAACGCTCAAAACGTAAGCCTACCATCGAATGCCTACTCAGCGGTGAGTTATGTCTGATTGATAGCATTTGAATGGAAGACTGGAATATTAAAAATAGTTGCACTTGAGATTGTGTTTGTAACCTCATTACCCAACAATTTACGGTTCAATTCATGGTAAAAACCACCAACAAGAATGCCTAAACGTCTTGGTGTTCATTAGTAACCTATTAAATACCTCCTATTTTGCCATCAATACAGTTACTGCAATTAACGGCCACTAGGACGCGCTACACCCAAAGACTTTAGTCAAGAAACTAACGGAAGCATCAAGGGTAAAAACGGGTAGCATAACCCGCTGTTAGCCAGTTTCCAGACATCACAAAAACACCTCAAATCAACGGCATCAATCTAAGAACGGCTAGAATCCATTCAATACCTTCTATAAGAATTACATCATGGAATTCGTGCCCTGAATAAACCAGTGTTCTCTCTTTAGTTCTCCAGTCTCCTAATGCAGAACCTATTCTGAGCAGGGGAAACAAGGAATGCTGCTGTCTCAGCTGCCATGACAGAACTAGAACAGTTTTCCAGGGTGAGGAACTGGAGCACATGCCGGAATGCCGCACATTCCGGAGTCCTTTCAACAGGAAGTAAAGCTGGGATTAGAGAGAGAGGTCAAAAAGCAATATGGAAGACGTTACAAACGACCCTGATGCAACCTGCGCCTGTGTTTCTTCAACATCACTGCTTTGACTCTGTAAAACAAAAAGACTGTTCTGCCATCACTAGCAAACAACAAAACTATCTGTCTTAATCTCCCCCCCCATCCCCCATCCCCCCATCCCCACCTCTTCTCACATCGCTCGATACAACTGTTCTTTTAACCCACAATAACCAAAATACCTTACAGTTTAATTTGCAAGCCCCCCCCCCACACACACCCTCTCCCAAAGTTACCATCTTTCATCTAAAGGTAGGGCAGGAAGTCAATACACCGAATTGAAAAAATGTTTTCAATTTGATCTTCAGGGTGAGGAAAAAATCCCAGGATGTGCCCCCCCCCCCAGCCCACACACACACCCCCACCCCCGCCCATCTCCCTTTTCATACAACACACTCTCCCGCATTCGATAACAGCTCTCAGAGTTCGAGGAATATAATTCCAGGATGTTGCTCCCCCCCCCCCCCACATACACAACATACACTCCCACGGCCATCTCCTTTTCCTATACATACACTCTCTCCGCATTCGATTAAACTTTCATGAGTTCATGTGACTTAACAGTGTAATGCGGTGTGAAGAAATGTAGTCACAGCATCATTTGAACAAGCCACGAGTCAAGGCGTGAGATTGTGTGTTTGTCTGTGGGCAAACCTACGTTTGCATGTCTCCTGCGTGAAAAGCTAGGTTGGGGTGCATATCCTAACGTCATTCTGTGCGAGGACATTCAGCACGTTTTCTCCCATATGAAAGACACATGCACGCGCGCACACTCGCACTCTCAGGACTTAGTAGTCCTGCCAGTACGTCCACTAATCAAAGCTGCTCTCCAAGTTGAATGAGACACCAATCTAACAGGTGGTTTGATGTGTTGCCAAGGCCACAGCAGCTGTTGGTCAGATGCCAAAGAGTACACACAATTCACTTAACTTTTTGAGGAGAGCTGTGCACCATTTTCACAGTAATCATCAGGCAGAAGACAGAACACTTCCTTTTATGTTGTTGTGTTCTAGAACATCCATCATTCCTTTTGATAGAACTTCACAGAAGTTAAAGCTCAAGGCCGTTTCAGGAACTGCACTTTAAAGAGATTAAAGACAACCTCAAAAAGTATTTTAATGTTGGGAGTTTCCGAGGGATTCTCTTGGTACTAGCGAGTCTTTCTTTGAGGCTAAAATTCAGTTTACAGCATATCACAGCTGGCTCGTGGATGTAAACTGTATTTGATCATTAATAAGTGGTCCAGTGTGTTTGTAAACATGTCAACACATTTTATTGACTCAACAAACTTTCACTTAATCCTTATGGTAATTTTCCACTGTTTTACGCTTGTGTCACCTCAGATTTGGTTCCTTGTATTTCACCTTATATTTGGTAGCTTTTATGCGTTTCCACATACAACCCTTCAGGTCTCCAGAGTTAGATTAACCTTCGGTGTTCTCTGTCGGTCCGAGAGTTACAGCAGTTCCACTTCCATGGTTGTCTGTCACTTCAACCTAACCCTGTAGCTCGCCCCGGGGGTTAATCATCCTATCTCTCGTCCGTTTGGAGAAGTTGATGTGTCATCACTGGCCTTGGTAATCGTAGGGAGTGGGGGTGACACCCATGAGAGCAAGTAATTACCCTCCCTCTCCTCCTCTCGCCCTTCCCCACCCCAACCCCCCCTCTCTCTCTCTCTCCATCTAATTTCCTTTGATTTTTCTTCACTCTTCCCTCCATCCTTTCCACCTCCTCTGGGGGGAGGGGAGGGGAGGGGGGTCATCCTTGTTCTTCTTCACTAGCGTCTTGTAGCTTTCGTTCTTGTTTTTGTAAAACTTTTGGATTCTCTCATCTCTCTCCCTGTGATGAGCTGAGGAAGTCTCCCTTGGCTTGGCTTTACCGCTGACACACGACGGGAACCCGGCAAAGAGGCGGACCGAGCTCCTTATCTGGCATCTTTGAGTGAAGAAGTCTAAAATGGTCGCAGGAAATGTTTGTCTTCCTCATCCTGTTTGGGAGACGCCGTCTTAGCAAGGGGAGGCTTTAGATGTAGACTACAGATGCATTCATCCGAAGAGCTTCTGAAGTCATTTACTGTAAGTGTTCCAAGGGTTGAATATGTCCGCTTTGATATTTTCCCTCAATTCTTTAATCTTGTCCCAGGCCTCTCTTGGCAGCTCTAAGTCTATTCTACAAGGACACTTATGTGACCATTGATCATTCAACCTCAGACGGCAACTTGATGAAGTGAAGTTTCATGTAACTCTACGCAATGGGTATCGATTGGTAATTGGAGCATCTGTCGATCTGCGTATTTAGCTCGGGAATAACCACATCTGTGAGTCAGACATTTGGGATGTCAGTTCTGGAAAGTAAGGGGTTATAGCCCAGTGGTTAGATTAAGGTTTAGGGTCGGATTCGAACCTGGCTCCTCTGTGCTACTTAGGAGGACCCACACTGGAGATCACTGACCCCAGAGAAGGATGACCTACAGGGCTACATCTCTCAAAACTCTCTGGCAATCTGCCCTACAAGTCACTGAGTAGACCATCCCCAGCAGGCAGAGGCAAGACTTCGAAGTGGATTGTTTCTGAAGTCAGAAGTGTCTGGCTTCCAGATCTTTCAGGTGGGCGTCTCGCCCGGGCGCTGGAGCAATAGCTGCCCACTGCTCTGGGTGTATGTTCACTGTGTGTGCGTGCGGTTGCCCACTACTCACTACTGTGTGTGCACTTGGATGGGTTAAATGCAGAGGTAAATTTCGAGTATGGGTAACCATACTTGACAATACGTCACTTCACTTCACTTCACTTCACTTTAAGTTGTCCTCCCGGTCGACCTTGCTGAGGTCAGACACTGCTGTTCATGGGAAGTTATGGGATTTGACTTGTTGAGAGGAGGAGTGGAAGGTCAGCAGTGAAACACGGTCCAGTTCATTGACCTTTTTATAAAGTGTGTTTGTGTCTTGGACACCTTGGAAGATAGTGCTACCCTAAAGCAAAGCAGTTAAAGTGACACTCCAACAAGGACAGAGAGTGTTTTTAAGAGAGACAAACAAAAGACAACTTGATTCCTTCTGGGAAAGACGTCTGTGTTTACACCGTCAACCACCAGGCAACAACCAATTTGCCAAGAGATGTGATTATATGTATATATTTTTTTAAAGCTGGAAAGAAGATCGTTCAGTCAGCCATTGAGTCAAGACACAGACTGTCAAAACAACAACACAAACCAGCAGCTAACCATGTCAATAACGTTAGCAGCAATGTGGTCCACAGAACCTCAGGCTATAGTTAAATAATTATTGCAGGCCATGGGGTGGGAGTTAACCTTTATTAGAAATGTGGCTCGTGGGTCAAAGGGCTCGAGACACGCTAACTACTCTCACAGGAGAGAGACTAGGAAGGTGATGAATGCATACGCTCTGACGGCTGCCTGTGGCTAAAATAGCAGGGGTCCGAGATAGTCTTCTTTCTAACAACTCAAAAGAGGACGTTAAAGACACCCTGGAGAAATTCAATTAGATGAGACGGTTCGACAAAGTATCCCCTCTTATACTCCGTGGTAAAGAAACAACAGGTTTAAGGAGAACGCTTTGTAAGTGCATGTTATTAACTAATCATTATCTGATTTAACTTGAATGGTAGCCTTCGGAACAGCTCCTCCCCTACCCTGTAATTTGCGAAATACTCATTAGACCTATGGCATCTCATGGGTCTTAAGTGAAAGAATATTCTATTTCGGAAATTGTTACCCAAAGGAACTCCGAGCTGTAACACCATAGAGGGACTTCTTATAGTAACACTTTAATGAGAACGAAGTGGAAATTTTTAAAAACCAAACATGATTATTAAACATTCGGATAAAAAGCGTGGCTATCATCATTATCCACTATGAGTAACCTATAAATTGCCGCGTGCTTATTTCGCGCGCCAAACTATAACGTCAAAGTCTATTTAGCTATTATTTTATTAGGTGTCTATTAGAATGAGACGCCCTGTTGTTTCAATGATAGAGGTTCAAAATTCCTCTTGGGACAGCAGGCGGAGTAAGAGAGGCTGCCCCGGGAGATTAGCCCTCCATATCACGCCAAACTGTGCCTTCTGGGTGGAGCTACGGTATCTACCGGTGGAGTCGCTCCAAACTTGGCTCGCCACTTATACTTAACTTGAGCACGTTTGACTATTTACGAACGTGTGCATGACCGGCAGACCAAGCGCCCAGAGCTCAGCAATTGGTGAGAACACAAATTGCAAGAGCGCAACTACAGTAGCGTTTGTTTGGGGGTTTTTTGTGTGAAAGAGAGAAGAACCGAAGTCATCGCTCTCTCAAGATTCTTTGGACATATGGTGTTTTGCCACAACTGTAATCCATTTAAACAAAAGGCTGTAACAGCATATTCCTCCAGCTCCTTAACCCGAAAGTCAGCGCTTCTTCAACATGGACTAAAACTCTCTTGTCATTTCCAGCGCTATGAACACAGACACATGCATTTGATGCGCTATTTGCATACAGTGATCCGTAAGGATTAACATCAAGGGCGATGGACAATTTTTTTACTGAGGTAAGTTGCCTGTAAACTTTAGCTCGCAATACAAAAAAAGTTAGAGTGTATTACAACTGGTTAATCATTGTCAATTCGTTTTTTGTGAACTGTAAAACATGTTCACACACTTAAAACGACCTTCACTGTTATATGATCTACTTAGAAAACAATAATTTCAATACATTGGCCACTGATCATTAAGATGTGGGCAATGCATCGGTGTTACTGCAGTTTGGAGTCGTTCCCAGTAGAACTGCACCATTTCCGCACATTTTTTTTCAAGATTCCTCTGAGAAGAGGTCTCCTCATATAGCTAAAAATAGCTGCAAAGTATATAGGAAACCTACATAAGTAGGGGAAGCTGTCCATGAACACGGCATTGGCTCACAATGGCAACTTGTTGATGTATAAACACCATACAGGTATATAACTGCACTTACCATGAAGGCAGTGTTGATGTAGGAACGTAATGGATTGTACTGCATTATAATTGCATCCACTTATCTTTCACGTTGTAACTTATAGGATGCAGAACTTTTTAAACAAATATGTTTTGTATGTTAAGCAGTACATTTTACAACTGCTTTAGATGCGACGCTTTTTCTTATAAAAGTAAAATACAAGAAACGTATCAACTCTGGTGTTCATCACAGACTACAAAGGGAAATGTACTGGAATGTGAACTGTGTTGAAACCAAACGGTTTGATCAGTGAAACCTGTATGACGTTTCCCCCTTCCACTCCCTCCTCATGATGCAGGTGTTACACCTGAGAGAGTTGTTCCGTGAGTCACACCCCAAGCCTGCCATCATGGCCTGACGGTTACTGCTTGACAGTTGGGAAAGTTGGCTGGCTGGCTGGCTACCTTGTCACAGATGACGCGGATACGCGTGGGAGCGGTTAACGTTTTAAAGAGCGTCTTTCCTCAGGTGTTAGAAGTGTAATCGCTAGCGTAAGGTTGTTAGTGGACGTTCTAATCGCATGATAACGGCTACATGTGGGCTTGAGTTGCAGTGGGCTTTGAGAGAGAACATACTGCCAGGAGCACACTCGTACAATAGTCTCAAATATCTGCCTGCTTGCCTTCATATCTCTCTGCTAATCTCCGTTGAAACAAAGGCCCCAGTCTTAAAGGAAAGGACATTAGACAAGGAGTTCAACTTTCCTTCCCAACAAAGGATGTGTGCCCAACAGTGTGAACACAGAAGTTGGATGATATCACGCTCACCTTGTCGAGGTTTAACATTTCACCACGGGGTTCATTTTCCCCTTCTAGATCATTCCTGAATCGCAACTACAAAGTAAAATAGGTTTTCTGCTCGATTAAAGGTGCAATTTGTTGAGTTCTTAGTTCCTTATCAACCCGATTGTTATTAGAATCAGGTGTGCAGGGGAACGTTTTAATAAGAACCTACATGATTGTTGTATCCTGGAACAGAGTTTAGCAAGCCCAGGTGTAGACCACTTCGGTCTACTTCTGGAAGCCAACCACTGTATCCTCCAGTCGGCCTGTCTTTGTTGACACAGCCAGAGTCAAAGGGTTCATGTCTGTCAGTGCTGTCGGTTGAACAGGCTTGTGTTTATTTGAATTAGCTGAGCTGGGGGAGGGCGGGCTCTTCTCAAGGTAACGCAAGTCAAACCTGGCTCCACCTATCAGGAGCTAGGCTCCCTGGCTCCACCTATCAGGAGCCAGAGTACCTGTCATGTCACTAATCACACTAGTCATGTTACTCAGTCTGAAGTCTGCCTCCAAACTGCCGAGCGAGTTAGGAGTTTGACTGTCTGGATCTGATCAGAGGTCTGTTTGACTTGAGTTCCAAGTGTCTTTTCTTTCACCTTAAACCACGAGGGGGTACACAGTGAAGTAGAATGCATCAGTTTCAGGAGCCCAAAAAAAAAAGAAGCTCATCCTGTGGAAGACTTGCATTCTTAAATGCAGCCTTCATTGGTTGTTTGCTGTTCCTGAACTGTCTGCATTTGTCATTAGTGGCATTGAACATAACAGCCTAATAATGACCATTCACAGACATGCCACAACAAATGAAGGTTTAACCGAACATCATATCCAAACGTTTGACTAAATCACTCATGAAGCTGGCAGAGCTATTTTGGAGTTAAAGAGTTCCTGTCTTTAATACTTTTTGCTCGTTTTGAGAATGAAACACGATACTAGTGAAAGAGCTGATGGAATTTCTAAACGCTGCAGGTTGGTAATTCTTGAGCTGGGCTCTGTTGGTCTTCTAACCTGCTGAGGGGGGG
>BROE01000001.1:12667438-12700578 GCA_036571765.1 Plecoglossus altivelis
TCTGTGTTGGTGTGTGTGTGTTGTGTGTGTGTGTGTGTGGTGTGTTGTGTGTGTGTACCATTGTAGTGTTTGTGTGTGTTTATACATGTGCGTGTGATGTGTGTGTGTGTGTTGGATGTGATCCAGAAAGGAGTTTAAATGACCGTTCTTGGTGTTGGCCATGTAGTTGGTGATAGAACGCGCCAAAAAAGCCTCACTTCATGACATGTGTATCACATTTCTTCCTTCGTTAAAGAGTGTGTAGCTTTTACCTAAACAAGAAAAAAGGGGAAAAAATCTTCCAGACAGCTTGGCTTCCCATGAAAAATGACTGCTGGCTCATTTAAAACCTTTTTACACCACTCCTGAAATAACACCTACTCAAGGAGGTAGACATTTTGGATCTGTGCCAGAGCAGTCTGCAATGCATCTGAAGCCAGTTTCTATACACTGAACCCCAGTATGTAGGGCACCGGAGCAACTGTGGCTGTTGAAAAATTAAACCAGATCCAATCCAGCATTTCCTGTGAACTGATTGGACCGTGACTGTTTACATACCACAGGTTTCAGCGCTGACGTTTTCAGATCCGTCAACATGAGTTTGACCTTCAGAGATCTAGGCATCCCAAACCACAACAACGGTCCTAAAACTTCTTAAATCTTTGATCTTTTTAAATTTGGAGGGTAATCTCTGATTATGGAATCAAGATGTTCCTCTCCTTGTCACCTAGATAAGGGCACCATCGCTGCTTTACTGTGCAGCTTAGTGAACTGGGAGTGGGTTTGTCTGTGTGCATCCTGATAGGAATCTGTTTAGGTTTGACCCTCTAAGATCATCGTTCGGATGTACGGACGTTAACAGAACTCATGTTAGTAGCTTTTATCGAAATGGTCAGTTTGTGGCGCGCTCTGAGAATAACCGTGGAATACAAACAACTTTCCCTCTCTGTGAGAAATAAAACCTTCTTTGAAACCCTAAACTATAGGTTCCTGCCTGGCCCAACTTTAGAGAAACAGTTCTTTCGCTCTCTCGCTCTCTCTCTCTCTCGCACTCTCTCTCTCTCTCGCTCGCTCTCTCTCTCTAAAACTCTCTCTCTCTCTAAAACTCTCTCTCTGTCTCGCTTTATCTTTCTCGCTCTCTCTCTCTCTCTTTCTCTAGTTTTCTTCTTCCTCTTTCTGTGGAGCTTTCTGAAAAGACTCCACTTCCTGGCGGATTGCTGTTAACATTCCGCAGGGCTCTGAAACTTCTTAACCTTCTGACACCGTTGGACTCGCATCCACATGGTGCAACTATACTATATAGATTCCGTCTCCACGTCCATTTCATTGGATTGGAAGCCATTTTTATAGGAGTGAATTACCTTTCTGGGTTTTTCTTGAGCCTGGTTTGCATGTTACGGTCCTTGTGAAAGCATGGATTGTAATCTTACATTTTGCATCGTTATTATTGTGACACAACAAAGGCTAATAATCACTTATTTAAAGTCTTACTGACGACGGTTGAAGTTTTTGTTTTTCATTGTTGCCAACACTTTAAGAGTAACACGCGGGCCAGCGTGTCAGCGTGTTGCCAAAACACAACGCACTCTACTTGTACATCACACCCCTGCCGTTTGACAGAACGCACCACAAAATAACAACATGAATCACATTGTAAGTGATGTCACTTCCTATTTTGAAACAAAACAATGTAGGCAATGAATCAAATTCATCAAAGGCAGAGATCCGTTTAGGACCACTTGACACTCATACCTCTGAATCCTGCGAGGCCTGAGGGCTACACAGTCTTAACTGGTCAATTAAAAACAGCCATAAAAGCGTCACTCTGTCAGATTTATGATCAGTAACCTGGTGTCCCCCTTAAGCAGCAAAGACGTCGGAGCAGAATCCCTGTTTTAATCTTGTGCGTTTTGAGGTTTTTTAACCTTGTCTTGATGTTAAGTGGTCTCGGAAGACGTTTGAGTCTTTTGGATGTATTGCGAGATGTTAAAGGAGAAGTAAGATGAAACGATGTCGGATTGGTAGTCAGAATTTAGCTGTCTGTTCCGATGCCTTTCAGCTTTCTATACACGCAGCATTTCATTGATGTTGGACCTCTTGCTGATTGTGAGTGTGTTTCTGAAGGCAGATGTTTTTAATAGGTTACTGATTTGTTAGTTTAATGATACAGGTTTTCATCTTCATCACATGCTTTGTGTTATATAGCTGTACCAGGTGTTCTTAATCTGCCTTTCAATCTCACATGCAAACAAATACTGATATAATAGCAATGCTCCTCCCTGTCTCTGTCTCTCACTCTCTGTCTGTCTGTCTGTCTGTCTGTCTCTCTCTGTCTCTGTCTCTGTCTCTGTCTCTGTCTCTGTCTCTCACCCTCTCTCTGTCTCTGTCTGTCTCTCTCTCACCCTCTCTGTCTCTGTCTCTGTCTGTCTCTCTCACCCTCTCTCTCTCTCTCTCTCTCTGTCTGTCACTCTCTTACCCTCTCTCTCTCTGTCTGTCACTCTCTTACCCTCTCTCTCTCACCCTTTCTTTGTCTCTCTCTCACCGTCTCTCTCTCACCCTCTCTCTCACCCTCTCTCTCACTGTCTCTCTCTCTCACTCTCTGTCTGTTTCTCTCACACAATCTTTGTCTCTCTCTCACCCTCTCTCTGTCTCTGCCTGTCTCTCGTACCCTCTCTCTGTCTCTCTCACCCTCTCTCTGTCTCACTCTCTCTCTCCCTCCCCCCTCTTTCTGTCTCTCTCACCCTCCCTCCCTCTCGCTCCCCTCCTTTCCTATCGCTCTCCTTCCCTCACCTTCTCTCTCTCTCCCTCTCTCTCTCTCCCTCACTCGTCCTCTCTCTCACACACACCTGGCCATTAGAACTGTGAGACAACACCAGGAGGAAAACAGTGTTTCCTGGAGAAACACTGTTTCCTTTCCTCAGTGCAGCATGTGAACACCGTCTCTACCCAGAACTCTTTCAGGGCTGCCCGACCCAGAACAGAGGTGTGTAACAGTTACACACAGTTTCAAAACATTTCTATTCTATTTTCTATCCCTGCTCCCAAAACCGAAATGGCAAAAAGTCAAAAAAGCACTACATTCAACGTACACAAACATCCTACTTAACAGATTGGTTTTACCGGATCCTTTAGTAAGTGACTGTGCAGACAGTCACTTCCTGATTGAACACAGACAAACACACACACACACACACGCTCACACACACGATGGACAAGCCGCACAAAGACATAACACACGTCTCGGTATCAACAACAGAAGGGTCGAAAACAAAAACAAACATCCATTTCCACTAATGATCTCCTCTTCCTGCCGTCCTATCACTCTGCAGACAGAGCCGCTCAGATGAAGCACTGCTTTTAGAAGGAGGCGTTTAACCCAAGTCATTAGGACTGATGTGAGAGGATGGAGTTCTGGTGCTCTCTTCCTATTCTGCAACTCACCCTGTCCTAAGGGTCACAAGAACCCCATCTTCAACCTTGAAATAAAGGAAGTTATTTACATTTTTACCCTTTACCCATTTGGGCACTGAAATGTGCAGTCATTCTGCACATGAATCAGAAAGATTTGGTTTTGTCTGAGTTCAATCAAGCACATACAATCTAACTGTCTCATTGTGGGCGTGCATGTGTGTGCGTTTATCATAGTTTGGGGTCATTCTGCCCCCAAAGAGAGCACGAGGGTTAATGTGGGTACGTTTCTTTCAAACATAGGCTAAGTGACTTGCCAGTGGCTAGTGTTCGTCAGAACGTTGTATTTTCACAGTGGGCAGAGGTAAAACAACCCCACAGTGGATGAGCGATGGGTCTGTCGCCCAAATAGAGATTGAATCACTGTGCGCCTCTTTCGCTTCTGTTGTCTTGCCTTGGGGCAGCAGTCTGGACATTGGAGATGACTTTCTGTCTGGGCACCCACACATGCACGCACACACACACACTCATAGACACGCTCAAGACACACCCACACACTCACAGACACACTCACAAACACACACTCACAGACACATGCACACACTCACATGCGCACACACAGACACACACGCATTCATAAACACGCTCACAGATTCACTCACACACACACACACACACACACAGTCTGACTGCTGACTGGTCTGTGTTCTTGATTTTCATAACCGTTTGAAACGATGATGTCACTAAAAGGAAGTCTGGCACAGAGAAAATGAGATGGAAAGCACTTCCTGTCTGGTGAAACCCGGTCTGTAAACACAAAGTGGTCCCTCAAGCATATAGGAGGGAGAGGAAAAGAAGATTGTTGTTAAATTTGACATAGTCTACTTATTCCTGCTCTGATAACGTCGGTGAAAGACAAACGGCGCTAATTAGTGCTCAGTCTCTTTTCCAGGCAGTGTTTTAGCCTGGTGGGGGAATGTAGACGGAAGACACAAGGTATTTTCGTCTGGTTGTTGGTCAAGGGGAAATGTACATCCTTAATTTAAAACATAGAGTCATTTGAAAGATATTCTGCTGACTTTTTTGTTTTTGCCATGACCGCTCAAGTCACAGTATCCCTATTTTGACTGAGTCCACAGAGCGCGTGGTTTCAGATAGTCTCCTCTTGAAAAGGCAACACTGCCTTTGACCTTTGCACTGCTGGATGTTACCGTGCCACATTATTTCATCTTTACAAGGGGGCATTTACTGCTTGTGGTTTAGCTGCTGATAGAAGGGTGAGTCAGAACTGGTCTGGAAAACAAACCGCTTGAGGGTTTTATTTTTTCCGCATTTGTTTGTACGTCAGCTGGGGTTTAAGTCCTTTTTTTCAAATTGCACGCATACCTCCTCCCATAACGTTGCTCCTCCACAACTGAGCAGCCAATGTTCAAGTCACTTGACACGCTTCCAAAAACAGTCATCAGATGATCTTAAAAGCTGAGAGGAATGAACCAGATCCCAGCTCACCCCTTTTTCTCATCGTCAACAGCACACACACACACACACACACACACACAGACAAAACAAAACAAACCTCTTTATCTCTTTAACCTTAAAGCCAGGGATAGCTCACCAGAAATAGAATTGATCAAATGTCCTCAGAGCAACAAAGAAAAGTTTGTTGAAAAAGTTTTAACACCAAATGAGAAGGTACAGCAGAGAGCACACAGTTCTTTCCAACCCTCCTATTCACTGTTTTAGCTCCCAGTCTATAAGAACCTTTGTAACAAGCGTGTCTGTTTCAGTTTGAAGAAAGCTTGAGAGAGGAACTGGGATTCATTCTATTGCCCTCCTCCTCCCTCTTCTCTCCCTCCCTCCCTCCTCCTCCCTTCTCTCTCTCACTCCTCCTCCCTCTTCTCTCCCTCCTTTGCACTTCTCCTCCCTTCTCTCCCTCCCTCCTCCCTTTTCTCCCTCCCTTCTCCCACCTCCATGCTCCCTTCTCCCCCTTTTCTCCCTCCCTTCCACCTCCTCCCTTCTCTACCTCCTCCAGCCTCTTCCCTTCTCTCCCTCCTCCCATGCTTGCCCTCTGCTATGGGTTGGCTAACTGCAGGGTCCACGCCAGGGGACCACAGCTGGGCAGCACATGGTAACCCTGGCTCCAGCTGCCAGTCTGTAGCATAGACACACACACATGGCACACACACACACATCATGCATGCACACACACACCCACAAGTACACAATCGTACACACAAATATGCGCCCACAGACAGATCAACATTCATAACAATAGACACACACACACTAATAGACACACACATACACACACACCCTCACTCGCGGCAGAGAGGAGAAAAAGTAGGTCAGGTAGCCTTTGAGTTAGGGGCCACTGCCTGGCTCAGAGAGGGGAGTTTAGTCATCTTCTTCCCAGGCTTCAGTGGTCTTTACTGGGGCGTCCAGACTATACTTTGTGCTGTACAGTAGTTCACAGGACGGCCATTTGAGACCAGGACCAGACTTTGTAGACTCTTCATAAAGTCTCGCAAACTCGGATGAAACTCTGGCTGCTAGTTTAAAACTGGGATGAAGTTCAGCATTCTTTTTCACTCCAGGGTTTTAATATTCCACACAACTAAGGAGGGGGGAGGAGGGGGGGAGGGGGGAGAGAGAGAGAACATTTGTTCCTGTTCTGCTCAACAGAATGTTACAAGGAACCGACCTCCTCCTGTATGTACAACGAGCTGCTAGTTGCTGTTGCAATTCTCTCTGTGTTTGGAAAATAACAGTACTGGTCTAAGTAGCTTCATGAACACCGGCAGCACAAACAAATAGTTTCCTATAGAGATGTTTTAAAAAAACACACAAAAAAACTACTTTGAAGGAAGAATTAGACGCTACCTCACCGTTCATTAACCCATGCAACCGTATCCATTAACCATTTAGCATTGTGGATGCTGATGGATGGCTCACACACGATCTCCATTGTGTCAATGAAGACATCTGATTCAGCAGTGGAAGCGTTTGGTATCGATTAATACATGATTGTATAATCCGATGGATTATTGATCTGAAGATGAAAGACTAGGCTCAGTTCAAAGGCATACTGTACTGTCAATACAGATCACCATCAGATGTTGTGTCTGTAAACTACTGAAGGAGGCTGAAGAGCTGAGGGCACAATAAGAGGAGACACAGCCTCTCTCTCTTTGTCACTGCAGTCAAGCAAGTCTCTTGTTGACCTTTGGCACGTACAACTATACATCTCATTCAAGGTCTGGCTGGCACATCCAAACAACACGCATAACAATGACCCAGACAGTCACTCACTAGTCACCTTGTCTGTGAACACACCCGCTCTCCAAACACGCATAAACACACGCAAACACGAACGTATGTACGCACGCGTCAGGTCTAGTCACCCGTTGAAACGCGCACACCCTGAAAGGACACACTGGTTACCATGGAGACCTCATGACGTTGCCTTCAAGAAAAAAACTCCTGACCAAAAGAAAAGGACCCCAAAAAAAAGCCTCTTTGGATGTCTTGCGTTGCTTTCGTGTCTCTGTAGAGAAAACAAGAAAATTGCCCAGCAAGCACATCTGAGACTGCAGCCTGGGTTTGTGGCGTTCACAGTTGTTTTGTTCCCAAAACCTCCAAAACCAACTAACAACTGCTTCCTGGTTCCAAATAACTAATTGGGGGTGGGAGAGAACAACCAAGATGGCCGCCTCTCTCCATGAATGTGCTTTTTTGAAGAGGATGGAGGCAATGTCTTGTGACATCAATACAAACAGAAATGCAGGCATGTTTTTTTTCCCCCTTCGCTTCAAAGCCATATTTCGTACGATAATTTTTCAAAATCTCTCTCCAAACAAGTTGCTCCTTCTCTCTCGTATGGGACAGGCATGTTTATGTTTTAGTGGGGGGTTGGTAACCATGGCGAGGAAGTAGCTTGGTCTTTTCTGTTTCATGTGGTCAGCAGGAATCGTAAAGGCGGAAACTTCTCCACCTCCTACCAATGGTCTTAAAGTCTCTTCTACAGATCAAACGTCGACGTAAAGCTAGCAGTCAGGACTATTTGATCGGAAATCATCCAATCAAATAGCTCCGATGTTGTTGTTTATTTTGGAGTCCTGTCACAGTCATGCGTTGAGCTTACACAGCTGAGAAAACCTCGTTCAGCGAGGTGTCTGGCCTCAGTAATAGCCAGAAATGTATCCCTGAGTGTAAACCCCCTCGTTTCATCAGGCTGTGCTGTGCAGGAGCAGTCAACCCTGCTGAGAATAAGCACGGTGGGACTCTCTGCCCTGCTGTCTCTCCTCACAGCAAGAAGACCCGGCGACCAGCTCTGTTTGGTGCTCAGGTTGGCAGGGTCGTTTTCCCCGGCCTTTTGCTTGTGTGGAGTTTGCATGTTCTCTTCCTCCTCGCCATAGTTTCCTCCTCAAAGAACACACACACAAACGCACCCAAAAAAAGCTGAACTAATCGCTATCCCGCTTCTGTCCTTGGACAGGCATGAGGTGAACGCTTGAACTTGGCTCCCGGTCGATATGACTGATCACTGCTCCTGGCTTCTATCATGGGGAGGGAGAACAGGATGAGGGAAAATGAAGAGAAAGAGTTGTAGCAGTGGGACACAAGTGTGTTGGTGTGTGTGTGTTGTTGTGTGTGTGTGTGTTGGTGTAGCCACCCCCTGCACAGATGTGTGAGGCAAAATAAAAGGTTTCTCCTTCAAATTGCTAGGGGCTAATGACCCTTCTGAAAGCCCAAGGTTAGGAGCTAGAAGAACCTTTTAAACATCTGCTTTCTCCATTACCCGGATTCTAAAAGGAGCATTTTGTCGTTTCGAAACAGACAGGGGGAGTAGCTCCATGTGCGTTCCATGTTGTTTTAAGGACTCGCGCCATTGTTAGTCTGGACCCCTGAGTGGGGTTTTTAACGCTGAGTGTTGCCTTGAGAGATTTCGCATTGTGCTTTCAAATAGAGCGCTAACAACCTCCTTTCAAAAGGAGCGGGGGGGGGGGGTTGTTGTTTCGTCCATTTTCGGACTCTTAAGCAAACAAGAGGAAAACGTTTGCATTCAACACCCTGGTTTGAACCTAAAGTACCCGTGGCAGCACACCACAATAAACTATAAAGAAGCATTTTCTCCAGAAAGTGTAACGAGACTTTGATACGTCACAGTACAACCGTCAGAGATGGATGCTGAAGTCTTCTCGTGTGCCCGCCAAAGATCTTTAGAGAAGAGACCATTCTGATGGTGATGAAGATTGTGATGCTTCAAAGTCTCTCTTCCTTCATGTGTACGCCCCTCATCCTTCATGTGTACGCCCCTTATCCTTCATGTGTACGCCCCTTATCCTTCATGTGTACGCCCCTCATCCTTCATGTGTACGCCCCTCTTCCTTCATGTGTACGCCCCTCATCCTTCATGTGTACACCCCTCTTCCTTCATGTGTACGCCCCTCATCCTTCATGTGTACGCCCCTCTTCCTTCACGTGTACGCCCCTTTTCCTTCATGTGTATAGAGAACATCCCTGACTCATGAAATCACTATCTAAGGCATTGTGAACATCATCAGCATGTCCAACAGTGTCAGACATTCATTCCTTCTATTTTGCATAGCAGATTCTATTGGAGCGTTAAGGATTGCTATTGTGACTCATATAGACTCATCCCCAAAGCTCCAAACTCTGGGATTTCCAGTCTTTCAAAGTTGATCTGATGATCTGGTGTTGGGAAATGTGTCCGGTGACACATTGGTTATTTGCCTAATACGTAAGATATAATCAGAAAAGGAAAGGAATTCAGTTCAGTAGAGGTAACATGATATCTAACTGTCAATAAATGTTTAGAAACAGCGATTTGAGGGAAAACAGAGGGTCTGTAATAGTTAAGAACCAAACTACTTTGGTGTTCTACAGAGAGCTACCATTGTCCCCTCCGGGTAGTGAGTCAGTCACAACACCAGGCCTGCTGACTGAGAGAGCTGTTCAAGCATGTTTGGATTCAAAATGAGTCTAAAGAAAGGTACCGCTGATTCAGCATTTACAATCTGATAGTTGGAAGTCATTTAAAAAGAAGCCAATCAAGGAACTGCAAAGAACCGATGAGGCGTGGAGGTGGGGTGGGAAGATACAAGCCAGCTTACTTTTCGAAAGTAAACTGTTTCAACAGAACCGTATTCTGACCAAGTACACGTGTTCGTCATTTCTCCCCGGCTGGCTAATATCCACGGTACCTGTGGCATTCCACAACTGGGTTTCGCACAGGGACGATAATCGAAAAAGTGTCTGCGAGGTGCACGTTGACACAAGGGTGAGCCGTTGCCATGGCGTCAGCAGCCGAGCGTGTCACATTGGACGGTGTGATTCCAGAACTTGAGACAGTAAACATTCTGGAAGGGTCATAATGTGGGAACACGGTCATTCCAACCAGTGTTTGTAAAAAGGAGTAGATGCTTAGGTTTTTACTATCATAAATCACATTGGGAACTACTCACTGGAACTGTGAAAACTACATGAGACTTGATGAGACAAACATGTGACATCTGCTTTGGAAGCCATTTTTTTCCTTCAGTAAAAATACTGAGCAATTATTTAAGATATCAATGTTAAATTATTGTACACTGTTACTTTGTACAACCGCCTTGTTTGGTACAAACATGCATAATCTCACAATGAAAACCTTTAACAACAGATACAAAGGCCAGTTTTCAGCTTCCAGAGTAAAAGCACATGAGCATGTGCCTTTTCTCCCACAGTCGCTCTCATAAAGGAGCGAATGTTTGTGTTCCCCGTTTGCACTTTCCCCATCCAACTCTCAGATGTTGGAACTCCTTCCCTCGTCAGCTGAAAACTCACAAGGAAACACCCTGCAGCTGCACTCCTCTGCACACGTCTCCAACCGCTCCACCTCTGCACACGTCTCCAACCGCTCCACCTCTGCACACATCTCCAACCACTGCACACATCTCCAACCACTGCACACATCTCCAACCTCTGCGCACATCTCCAACCCCATCATCTCCGCACACATCTCCAACCTCACCACCTCCGCACACATCTCCAGCTCCATCACCTCTTCACCAATTCCACCGCAAGTAGTCCTGCCACACAGCACTTGGAGCGATGGGTGGTCTTTGATACTGTGGTTGTATCAAGTCAAAGGGACTTTCACAGGCATGACTTTAACACCTTCAGGGAATGCTGTGTCCAAAAGGGGTGTGAGCTATTTGGGTTGATCTCCTGATCAGAATAACAGAGTTAGTTCATCGGCATCTGGTTCCTGTGTTGTTGATGGGCGTTGGTGCAGAGTTGCTTCTAGCTAGCTACCACAACAATGCTTAATCCCACCTCCCCGCCCCCTCTGAAACTGGAGCGGGGTGAGTGATGTGACCTTTGACCTCCCAAACCTTTACTGTGTTAATAAGTCTAACTTGGCATGTGTTTCATCTGTGGGCGATCTAAGTACACGGTTCCAAAACAGCAGGTACTCAAAGACCACTTGTTGCAAAAACCGACCATTTTTAAACCGAGTCAAAATGTCCGCTTGGGCTTTTTGCGCTCCGATAGTTTGGGGACTCAGATTATCTTTACCGTCCCAGGAGCGGAATCTTGTGTTGCTGCCAGGTTTCACATAAGAACGGAATACAAAGGACGACGTCAACAGTAAAAAAAATCTCAGGGCAGGAGCCGAATAAGACAGATTCGTGACCGAGTTGTTACACGGCTTAAAAAGGGACGAACGTCCTTGCTCAAACCGCAGGTCTTCATGTTCTAGTCTCCTCAGACGTTCTGTTTGAGGGACATGCGGCTCCAAAATAAACAGGGTTCCTGCTAAACGTTGAACGTTTCAATGTTAAGTCCAGCGTCTAAATATACTCCAACCACAAGACTTCTGAGCACACAAATGTAGCTCGTATTGAAGTCATCAGTTTTTAAATAAGGTACCGGACATGATGTCAATGTCAAGAACCCTGTGAACCTTAGGGGAACAGTTATATGGTTCCCTCCCAAGTGGAACACGTCTAAAGTTGCAGAGCTCTGCATGTGCTGAAACAACATATACATTTTAGAACGTATTCCTTAATTCGCTTCTTTAGTCCAAAGAGACAAGCAAACACAAGGAAAATTCAGCAGAAAATCAAGTATCCAAAGTGCTTCGTTTTAACAGTGTTTCGACAGGAACAGGAGTCCAGGAAAGTGCTTCGTTTTAACAGTGTTTCGACAGGAACAGGAGTCCAGGAACAGCCTGTTTAACTGGCTGTTAAACCACCACGATAATCATCAGAAACGGTCTGATGATTTGATATTCGTAACCTTGTCAATCGTGCTCAAATGCACCACTGGATATATTTGTTGGTGGAGACATTGAGGTGGAGTAATGATGCACATGACGAGTAAAAAAGGACTGACGCCAAGTTACTTCAAAAAAAGACATACTGGGAGTGGTCAGTGGCTTTAAGGCTTTGGGTAAATTAGTCAACAGCAGTTCTTGTATTGCCAGAAACGGGTTCTTAATCCTCCCAACAAGCTCTGGGATCCCTGAGAGCTGAACAGGAGGTTGTCAGGGCAGGTTGCTTACGGTACAGTGATCTCCTGTCTGTTTTGATCTGAATCTGCTATAACCTTTGCTTCACCTCATCTACTTTCTCAAGTCTCTCACCTCGCAAAAAAAAAGAAAAAAAAAGAAGAAGAAGAAGAAGAAGAAGAAGGAAGTAAGGAGAAAAAAGAAACACGTTTGCCGGGACTGAAACTGCCCCCTAGCCGGGAGCATTTCAGGGGATGCCTATGCACGTATCTTTCTGGTTGAACCAGTGCAGTCAACTAAATCGATTTTTTTTATTTTTTTATTCTTGCATTGCATGAAATCTGTGTGTGTGTGTGTGTGTGTGTGTGTGTGTGTGTGTGTGTGGTGTGTGGGCCCACATCCAGATCTAATATTGAATCACCCTCATCCTTCCCCCCCACTTTACTCCAACTCTACCAACTCTCTCTACAACATGTTCAGCCTGTTCTGTCACAAGCATGTTCACCCAACACAAAACCTTTGACCACCAACTTCCTTACTCCCACAATGCACTGCCCAGATTCTCCCCTCAATGCCAGGCTGGTCAAGAAATGGCATAAAAGCCTTTTTACAAGCAGAAATAGTGAGATGATATTTTCTGTAGTATGACAGCTTGAATGTGACAATTGCTACATTTTATGGATTTTATTTCATTTTGTTAGCGGAGTGGTTGGACCCAAGTAACAGCAGTTCTAAAATGCTGACACACACACATGGTTTGAGTTAACCCAGTTTTATGATCAAACTTCTGAAATAGTCAAGTTTTGTGCCTCAACGCCAAACCTAAGAAACATAATTAGGACGTGATTGCCTCATGTTTGGCTTCATCTGTGGTCTGTTACCACATCAAGGCATAAAAATAAGATGATTTCTCTTTTGTCACATCATACTTTTTTAGTCGTTGAGAAGGGCAAACATTTTGTGATTCATGTTTATGGCATGTTTGCCATTTTTGCAGCTCTCCCTTTAGCTTCAGACCAGAACAAGTCAAGTTTCTCTCAAGACTACTCTTCCTGTTGTCGGTTACACCTCGGCCGTGATTGGACACTCTAGACCACGACTAGGCTCACAGATGTTCAGCATCAAAACATATCCTTCAGCATCAAAGGTCTTAATGGTTGACTAGTAAAACGCTGACGTCGCATTCTCATTTTTTCCTCAGCTCGCATCACCGCACTCCCTCGCTCTCCCTCGCTCTCCCTCGCTCTCCCTCTCTCTCCCTCGCTCTCACCGTTCATATTTCAAACTAAGATAAGAGGGAGGGCGAGGGGGGGGGGCGAGGAGAGGGAGTGCCCAATCGCTCAGAACCGAGCAGAAACACGTTGTCACAAATGTAAAAAAAATAACCTGAAGCCGTTGCTTGTTTGGCCCTGAGTGGTTAAGTGGTATCTAACATCTTATTGGGGGCATTAGGGACATGGAACTCCAGAAGAGTAAGTGGATCTTATGCAGAAGTCGCTATGGTTGCAGATGGTTAGTATTTATCATTATTAGCGAGTATTCTACAAGCATGAGCTTGGCTAAAAGATGGTTTTGATAAGCTGCGTACTGTCCCTATCACTGGGGCCCAGGGGAGAGGTCCAAGGCAGGTGTGTGTGTATGTAGGGGTGGGAAGGCAGATGTGGGTGTAGGTGGTTGGGGGAAGGCAGGTGTAGGTGGGTAGGGAAGGCAGATGTGGGTGTAGGTGGGTAAGGAAGGCAGATGTGGGTGTAGGTGGGTAGGGAAGGCAGTTGTGGGTGGATAGGGAAGGCAGGTGTGGGTGTAGGTGGGTAGAGAAGGCAGGTGTGGGTGTAGGTGGATGAGGAAGGCAGGGGTGGGTGTAGGTGGAGAATGGATGGGGTTGGGATAGTCTGTACTTACAGTAAATACTCTTGACATTGCTTGACAAGTTTTTTTGAAGCCTGCTTTGTATTTTTCAGCTTCAAAACAGACATGTTTTAGGATAGGGTTGAGTTGTAGAGAGGTGAATGTGGAAATACCCCATTCTGAAATACTAAATTCAGACAGGAATACGCCAACTAGGTTTCTTGATGTGGACATCATGATGCTGACTGTATTATTAGGTTTGTCTGTCTGTTTCCAAGTCAACTGGTTAGGTTCACGCAGCAACGGGTTCCTGTGGCTGGGGTAGGTGGACTAAAGTCTTTTAAAACTAGTCATTAGCTATTTTTATGTTCCACTGGTTCTTGGTGTACCTCCATCTCCACTTACCACATAATAGGAGTGACTGTGAGAGTGTGTGTGGGGGGGGAGGGGATGGGGGTCACAGCTGTGGTAGTTCTTGTATGGTCGTACACATCTGCGTGTGTGTGTGTGTGTGTGTGTGTGTGTGTGTGTGTGTGTGTGTGTGTGTGTGTGAGGGCATGTTTCCCACACATCCCACAGTCAACATACAGAGAGATACGTTCCCACAAGCTTCTACCCCTGCCCTGGTGTGCCCAATCATTCAAGTCCAAACAACTTTTGTGTGTCAGCTTCAGCTTATTGGTGCTTCACACAGGCTGGGCGAGCGGATTGGTTTGTGCTTCATGCTGGCAAAAGGTTCAAGGTCAATTTGCACTAGTATGCAGACATCCTTTAGGATGGCTTTAGCTGCCTGCTTTTCACTCCGGGCTGTTTGTCCATCCTGTGTTCCCATCACATTGCCAGAAGACCATTTCTGTAAATGAACTGTACCCCGAAGGCACAAATTCCTTTGTGACTCCGTGTACAACTCGCCCGAAAAGTAGGCATGAAATTTGCCCTGGAACAGCTTAGGGTTTTGGGGGCGATGGGAACATGTGTAAATCTTCTCCTCTAAGTTTGTGAGCTCTTGTAATTCCTACCCTTCAGAGCTGATTTACGGTGCTATGAACCTCGCTCTATGGGAAGAGCCCCCAGACAAATTAGTAATCTGTTTTTGTTTTATGTCAGGAAAAAAGTTTCAAACCGGAGTTATTAAAAATGTCTATAATTTTGGTATTGTAAGTAAAAAGACTGGGCTTCAAAGTTTAAAAAAGTAACACTTTGCCTTCTCACTCGCTATTGGCTGTAGTTATCACGTTCAAAAACAAAGTCAAGCGGCAATAATTTCCAACGAAACCTCATGTCGAACTGTTTACTTTTAAACGCTTCCCTTTTAAAGTTAATCATTAATGGACTTATCTAAAGGACTTATAAAAGGGTTTGAGATTACCGAAATGCATTTCAGGATATTATAACTGAATGACGACGGTTAAGATATATTACGCATTAATAGGTAGAAGGAAGATTCATTTCAGAAACTACCCGAATTTGAAGCGCGCGCTCATTTCCAAAGCCAGACTACGCCGAAGCTAATCACCGAGTTTGTTGTAGACTTAAATATAGATCTCGATGTAGTTCACGTTGTCGTTCTTGGTTTGAACGGGTCTTAACTCTACTGGGAGTATTCTGTCTGACAATCTTGCTCAGACAGAACGGCCTGTCATTGCTGTCAGACAGACGTCTGTCTTTGCCCCCGTGTACGAAAAATGCTTCCAGACAAATGCTTTCGTCTTTTTATTTTTTTTCCGTCCCTTGACAACATTTCAAAAAGTTGACTCTTTCAGTGTAAAATACCAGTTTGCTGCTAGACTGTGGTTAAGATGGGAGGCGGTCTTTTGACAGCATGTTGCGAGCGAGTGGACATGATTAAGATGTTCAGCTTATACAAACAAGCAGATGATGATCTGTTCCACACGGTTGACCACGAGGAGCGTGTTGTCTGTCCCTGACGCGAACCTTAGACCACATTTGTACACAGCGTTGGGAGAGGGACAGAGAATGTAACAGGTAAAATAGGATTGATTCGGCTGCTAGATTTCTGTCATGCGGAGAACATAATCTACTTGCAATAGAAGCTGACTTGCCAATGTTTTATTGAGTCATCCATCCGAGTGGTGAGGTTTTTCTTTGGAAAAAAGCAGTCAGAATTAACGGGTAACGGTATTGAAAGTATCTAGTCGGCCACAATAAAAAAACGTCTCTCTGAGCTGCCTCGACCTTGCGGTAACAGAGTCTTACTCAGCACTAGATGTATATTAAATGTTTATTTGAAGACAGTGCCCCACACACACTCTCTCACACACTCACACAATCACTTAAGACTCATAGTAGGGTCTCAAACACAGCCAACTGTGTGACTACTGTTTCAGTCTCTCTCTCGCTCTCTTGCTCTCTCTCTCTCTCTCTCTGTTGCTCTCTGTCTGTCTGTCTCTCTCTCTGTCTGCCTGTCTCCCTCTCTCTTTCTCTCTCTCTCACTCTCTTTGTCTGTATGTCTGTCTGTCTGTCTCCCCCCCCCTCTCTCTCTCTCTCCCTCTCTCATACACACACACTACCAGCTGTGTCTACCAGCAATTCTGCTTAGCGCACCAACACAGACCAATAGCGGCAGTTGTTTCTAGTCACAGTGTTACCCAGAGCACAGACATTCCCATTAACTGCTGTTCATTTAGACGGAGGGGACGGCCACAGCGTCACACAATACTCTGGTTGTTGCTGGGGAGGAAGTGACAACTCACCCCAAGACAGCTGCTCAGATTCAGGCAAGGCGATGGAAGCCCCCCCCCTGTCCCGCCTGGCTCTCGCATCCCAACACCAGCAACCCCTGAATAAGCATCAACCACAGACGTTGTATGTTTGTGTATATGGGTGGGGTTTGTGTATATGCACGTGGGTGGGATTTGTGTATGTGTGTATCTACGTGTGTGTGTAGTGTTAAGGATAGAGCCCGCTACCCAGGGGAAGGGTCAGTGGCTTGGTTTTGGCTGGCTGACTTGAGGGGAGGGTGGGGAGGTGGTGTTGATGTTGTGGTTTCTGACTGGGAGAGAAGTCAGGCTGGGAACAGGTCACAATTGAGACGTTCCAGTTAAGACGGGTTTCCACGACTCGCCTGCGTAAGTGTGACATTCCTGTTCTTTACTGATCATATTGTTAACTCTCTTCTATTAAAACGACTTCCTAGTTACGCTCGAATTTTTTTTATTTCCCAAATATCTATAACCAGTTTCGTGCTCACATCAGTGTTGTTTACTGCTTTATCTTTTCTTGTTTCAAAACCATATTTATATTTTCGCATTCTACGAGATTTTTGCCAGACCTAACCCCTGAACCTGATATATGACTAATATAAGTCGTTTTTTGCAACACTGCTTCGTGATTCTCCAGACAGCCTAGTAGTCTACTCTCTCTCTCCCGCCCTCCCTCTTTTTTCCCCTCCCTCTTTCTCCCTCAATCCCTCTTTCCCACTCTCTCCTCCCTCCTTCTGCCTCTCTCCCTCCCTCTGCCTCTCTCCCCCCCTCTTTCCTCTCCCCCCCTCTTCTGACTCTCCCTCCCTCCCTCCCTCCCCCTCGCTCTTTCTCTCTCTCCCCATCCCTCCTTCTCTCCTCCCCTCCCTCTTCCCCCCTCCTCTCTTTCTTCCTTTCCTCTTCTCTTAGCTGTGTCCTGATCATCTTTTATGGCTTCCTCTCTTCCTGGTCTCCTTCCCTGTAAATCTACGGCTTCACGTGAGGATCGGCTTGCTGTCCCTTGTCGGTTGCTGTGAGGGAGGGCAGTGTTAGGGGTGGGGTGGAAGAGGAGGTGGAGGAGGAGGAGGAGGCGATCCGGAGCTGTGGCGGGGAGCCAAAATTTGGTAAACGGGCTGGTGGCTCGGCGGGCGATTATGAAAGGGGTGAGGAGGGATTAAGGAGGGAGAGACAATGAGATGGTACGCTACTACAGGATATTTCCTTGTCTCTCTCCTCTCTCTCCAGGGGGGAGGGGATGAGGGGGGCAGTCGGCACACGCTCATCACAAAGAAAGGAGAGGGAGGACAAGAGCTAATGTGCTTTAATGGTAGTGGAGCAAATGTCGCATGGACATGACTGACTTTCAAAGGGTGTTCTTGGGCCCCCAGCTCCCAGTAAAGGGGGGGGGCAGGAGGAGCAGACGCAACCCCGTCCCCCCTCCTCCCCCACCTACACCCAAACTAAGACAGGCGTCAAATTATTCTAACCAGGCTTTGCACATCAGGAATGTCCATATGGTCTCGGCTGCCCAGCAGCACTCGCAAGTCTTTTGTTTGATCACAATAGAACATGTCCCTTTGTGATAGAACATTTAAGAACATCATGGTTTTGGGTGACCATGACATCACAAAACATTTTTTTTCCCTTCCTGGCATTCTGACTTTGAGTTTCACTCTTTTGTGATGTCACAAAAGCCTAAGCTCCTTTATGACATTTTCAACTCAGTCCTTGTTGAATAAAACATGGCATTTCCAATCTATTTTGCCACCATTTATTATTCACAAAACTATACCTTAAAGATAACAACTGATGATTGAATGAAGCTGTCAGCATAATATTACAGAATTTTTTTACTAATAACGTTTTTTTGTGTGTGGGGCCATCTAAACAGAAGTGACATTCACTGGAAAGCAGTTTCTCCGAATGAGACAGAGTAAAGGAAACAGGATTCTCAGGTCCAAAAGATGAGTTCCTTTATGAGTTTCCTCTGCAAGTAAGATTGATCTCTCCCCAGGTGACTCCACGTTCTTTTGAACGTGTGTGTTTTCTGTCTTCAGCGGGAGACTGCCCTGGGTTTACAACAACACACTGTTCTCCATTGACTTACTGCTGACAAGGCAGATCTGTGTGTAAAAGAGAGCCTTACCGTTGCTCTCTCTCTGTCTCTCGTTCTGTTTCTCTCTCTGAGTCTTGTCTCTCTGTCCGTCTCTGGCTGTCTCTCTCTAAGTCTCTCCCACCCTCTCTCTCTCTGGTTGTCTCTCTTTCTAAGTCTCTCCCTCCCTCCCTCTCTCTCTCTCTCTCTCTCTCTGGCTGTCTCTCTCTAAGTCCCTCCCTCTCCCTCTCTCTCTCCCTCCCTCCCTCTCTGTCTGTCTCTCTCTCCTCCCTCTCTGTCTGTCTCTCTCTCTCTCTCTCTCTCTCTCTCTCTCTCTCTCTCAAGGACTTCTATAACTTAGATGCCTGTTTCAGAAAACGCTCAGCTGAGTTTCTCATAATGTAGGGCAAACAAAGGTTCAAAGGTCCAATATTTGCTCGGTTCAGAGTAGCACCTCCTCCTCCCCCCCCCCCCCCCTCGTACCTTACCCAGTGCAGCGTTCAAACAGTCAGTATGTTTTCTCCATTAGCATTAGCCTGTCACGCTAATGAACGCGCGGTCATATGGCTTTGCATTTAAGCAGCCTCACGAGAGGCCTTCTTGGTTATATGGATTTGTAGTTTTTCATAGAGTGAAAAAAATGTTGAGGGGGGGGGGGCGTTAACTTTTGTCCTCCACAAGTTACTCTCTTCAAGGGCTGTTGAGATGATGAGCTGGTCAACAACAAGGACCGGAACCACAAAAAATATATATTTTTAAGATGAATGCCACGGGCTGAAAGATATTGTGAAATTCCGACTTTCTTGCTGACAGCAACCATGTAAGATGAATGGACCTCCAGGTTGGACTGAAGACAGCGGATAACTGTGGCATTAATACTGTGGCGTCTGAACACAAATCTCGCATGATTTAATTTGTCCTCTAGGCTTTGGTTAACCGTAGCAAGTAATGACTAGGTTTTTAAAACCAGGTATTTTCAAATCTGTTTTCTCTAGTTACAAAAAATATATACATGAACAGCCTATTGAATCATTTGGTGAATAAAAGCCACGTAATTGACATGTATTTCCGGTCCATCCTTACCCAATCACTTTCCGATTTTGTCACTACTGAATGTAGAAGTTCTACTACCGGAACACGCACAGTTAGCTAGTAAACTCATATGACCCAAAACACACAGCGCTAGCTCAAATGTTCCCCAAGACCATAGTTTCCCCCCCTGGTATGCTAGAACGGTTGACTGGAAATGCAATAAGAACGCTCGCTCTTCTGTTGTCGACAGGACGAGCCGGCGTGTGCACACAGCAGTTCGTGCATCAGTGACTAGTGCTAGCAAGTTTGCTGATGGTACATATTTCGTCATCAAGACTTGAATATTTCATTATTTCGCCACAATAACTTGAATATTACATTCTTGTGCATCAAAGACATGCAAACTCTATAAACTATGCAACCTTTCACGAAACAAGAACACAGTTTTAAACGAGACGCAGATTTTGTCTGCTTTGGCTTGTGCTGAAACTGGGGAAGGGGTAGCGGTCGCTACTTTAGTAGCCGTGGCTACAGATGTGAGATAGATTAGTTCTCCTTGACCGTAGCATGCTTACTTCTGGCCAGAGGAGAATATTCTTCAACTAAATTGAGCACTATTATTATAAAACATAATACTAGTATATATTTATTATATATAATGATGAATATAATTGGCACCGATCAATAGCCAAGTATAAAAAAAAAAACTTTTTGGACAAACATTTTTGGCCATCTCGCCCCGACAACGTAACCTAACTTTGCTTTGCCTGAGTAAACTTCCAGCTGCAGCCAGTGGGAAAGTCACAGCAACTTAACAACACTAAAACGTACAGGTCAAGTGGTAGGATATAGGGTTTTTCTGAAGAGAATTTCCGTCCCAATTGTCTACGGGCACTAAAGAACCTCAATAAACATCAAGGTTTACCAGCCTCTTGAGTATGCTAAGCTAAAGCATGTCCACAGGTAGCAAATCCTTGTAACCCGACGCCGCTATACGTTTCAATGGACAGCTGTGACCCTATTGGCAGTGGAGAGGTCAACACCATGGCGACACCATGGCAACTGCATGGAGGTTAATGCAGCTGTGCGTCAAAAGCTATTCTTCATCAACGGTTGTCATAGCAATGGAGTTTTAGAACAATGAGCATGGCATGTGAGAGGTTCAAGAGTTCAGAGGAAGCAAATCTGTCAACAAGCAATAACTTTTTCAGACTTTACTGTACATAAATAAGTCTAATCTTACACTAGTGACTTTTCACATGACGAGGAAAGCAGAATAGACTGGGGATCTGCGTGACTGTCTTCTTTTCAGTTTGATTTCGCCGTTGTTATGTGTGTTTTATCCATTTAGTTTTTCCTCACCAAATTCTCCATTCCACTAGGCAGCTCTAACCATAAGATAACAAGTTTGTGTCGACAAGTTCCACAGTTCGATTCCAGTTCTTCCCCGGCCTCCCATGTTGAGTAAAAGGTGTGTCTGTTTACAGGGCGCTCGTGTTTGGCTGCGAGAGGATGACCTGTATCTTCCCAGCACCGTGTCCTCCTGCTCTGGAGGAGTGGTGGCGTTCGCCACTGACTACGGACAGGTGAGTCTCTTCTTTGAATATGGCGGAAACGGTTCAAAACGAACCTCTTCTCAAACAGCGTTCAGAGGAAACGAAGAACATGAAAGTCAAAACCCTTCAAACAGACAACGTTCTTGTTCCCTTCTTGGTTGATGATTAAAAATAAAAACAAATAAAGATTTTTAAAAATACCAACTTCACTGTGATCGATCAAGATCGTTGACCAGTGTCCTTTAGAATCCACTTCTCTTTTGCTTTTCGCGCTTTTTTTTCTTTTTATCGACTGAGAGTTTGGTGTTGTGAAGAGGTGTGATCTGGACCCAACTGGTTCTAGGTCTTAAACGCTGTTTAGGGTCTCTACCAACACCTCTGTGCTTTGTAGTGTGCCTGCGGTGGAACCTTCACACTTTGCTTTATTCATCCATGAAATAAACACCTTTTGGTGTTTGGGGGTATTTTTTTAATTATTTTTTTTTTAGAATGGAGGAAAAAACATTTCTAGACATCATATAGATGTATGGAAATCTCACATACGAAAAATTCACCTCTCTCAGTGAGTCATACCTGACGCTTCAGACGGGTCGTCGAGAGGCGAGCGAGCGAGGGTGAGTCTGGGACAAGGCCTAAATCCCATCTTGTGAACACTGTAAAGGAAAGAGGGATTAGCACGTTTGTCTTGAGCGGGTCATTGTCCAGGAGACCTGCTCATGCTCAGGCACTGCAGATTAGAGTTAATGCACTTTCTTATCTCCTCCCTTCCCTTCGGTGTCAGAAACTCCCTTTGACCTGCCAGACGCAACATAGGCCTTCTTTCCTTTCTAACCCTGGCAGGAAACTTTTTCACGTGAAGGATTGAAATCGAATTACAGTGTCAGATTCCTTGTTGGATGAGACTTGAGTTTGTACAAGGGTAGAATTTATTGAACGGTTGTAAAAGGAGATTCTCCATGGCTTTCTGTTCAGCCTCCAGTTAAAGTTTAATACACTCACTTGCTAAAATAAACGTTGTCATCCGGTTTTAAATTTAAGGGACGTGCTTCTTGCGGACGGTCAGGTCACCTCTTCCTGAAGTGGAGTCTGGCTTTAATTCAGCCTCTGATCCAAACTCCATAATAGGGTATCACTGTCTCTCCACCAATCCGTTTGAAGAGCTTAGAGTGTCTGACCCTTGTTGACATGCAGACAAGTTCACTTCTTGGCGGTTCAGTAAACTGTGGCTCAATTAAACGAGTTAACTACAACTTCAGATAGTCAAACTTGCCGATCGGGGGTGAAGGTGGTTTTGTGGAGACGTGGTAATCCATACGTCCCTCCCCTCCCCCATCGTCCTAAACAACAGCAAAAAGTACTGACATAGGATCAAAGCAGCTCACAGACTCTACTGTCAAAACCCATCTAGCCTAAATAGGCATCAATCACACTAATCGTTCATAAAGGCTAGATTCCCAGACAGGGTGGTATTACCATGGCAGAAAGAGGATCCAGAATGTCATTCAGAGCCAGTAATGAGATGATTAGAGTCAGGGAGGAAGGGGGAGAGGGTCGAGGGGGTTGAAAGGGGGAGGGCGGGGGGATGGAGCGGTTGGAGGAGGGGTAAGGTAAGGGGACTACAGGTATTAATCCCACTGTTGTGGAAGACCTTATCTAATCAGCGAGGGGCGGAGGGAGTTGAGTTGCCTGGCAGTCGCCTGCTTCCCTTGTGCTCTGCGGGTTATCTGAGAGGCCGAACACCTGTTTGCTGCTCCTGTTGGATCGAAAGAAGGGACGGCCCACAGCAGATGTTGTCCTTTGTGAGGAAACCTGTTGTGAAGGGAGGTTTGTTGTACCCCAGCATACAACCGCAACGTGTGTCTGCTCCTTGCCTTAACCTGAGGAGGGTTTGAGAGAGATGAAGGATGGGGAGGGGAGGGTGACGTGGGCTCCCATTATCCATGGAAACGTCCATAGTTTGTGAGATAGCAGAGAAGGATAGGTTGGTGGTGGTGATCTCTAAGGGTATTTTTGTAAGTGTAGCAGGTAAAGTAGAGCTTTCCCTTGATCAGGTTTCAGGGGCTTTGACAGTCTCCTATGAGGTGCGATGACTTGTGAACAATACACAAGAAGCCTGAATGGTAATTCAATGAAGCAGCTGGTTTGCTTTTGATCACCGAGAGAGTCCGAGTTACTTAACCGGTGCATTTATCAGGCTTTCTTAATCACAAATAGGCTTAGTGAGGGAAGCAAGAACAAGTGAAATTGCAAACGGCACACGGCCAAAACATTGTGACGTTTCACTGGTTTTCGTTTGTTCGTTCGGCCTGTTGTCACCCCTCAAATCTGGCAGCCTTGGTCACGATAAAGGTCTATCTCCTACTTAATACCCAAAAGGGACGTTCATAGTTGAATAAAGTCGAAATTCAGAGTAACAGGTGGAGGGTTTTTTTCACGAAACAAAACTGTCGGTTGTGGTCATTGACGATCCGGACACGACCCCTCCCTTTTACTATGGTGTCTAACGGCTTTGTCCGAACGAGATTTACTAACGTTAGCATCTGTCGCAAGGCTTAGCTCTGAACCATGTGGCTTTGTTTTGACTCAGTAAATGAACAGTGGATCTCCCTCGTCTCCCAGGAGATGAGAGGCCCAATTAGAGTCCTAATTAGGTCAGTGCCAGGGACAAATCCCTTTTCGCTAAGACGAACTGAGCTCGCCATGTCAGCAGGGGCTAACCATGTTACACGATGCTAGTTGTAACCTTGAGCAAGGCCCCGGGTCAGACACTGGTCAGGGCTAAATAGGCCTGCTGCTGTCAGGTCTTTTGATGAGGTAAGGTCTCTAAGCTAGTGCTACATCACCGGTCAAGTCAGCAGGTCTTCTAGGTGGTGCAACTGGAAGTCAGGCTAAGTACTATAGGTTGTAAAAAAAAAACTTCAGATCAAAGCCAAGCTTGTTAAATCTTCCTGTTATTCAAGGTTTACTGCAAGTCTCTTTACATAAAGACGTTTATGCAAGTGGACATTTTTATAGACTTATTGCGAATCTTAAGTCTTAGTACAACATGCTGGCCTGATGCGTAGTTCAAGGGTCCCAACTTTAGTTTCCTGCCATAGCTCTTGACTTAAGCATCATTTCAGGCTGTTTTGGCATTTTAACTTGCCATGTTAAACACAGCAGAAGTCTCCACTGGTTATCTATGGGGATATTCACAAGTCCCACTTCAAAGACTTTGGGCTCAACTGGGGACAGAATCGTTCATCTTGTCCAAATGTTGTTGTTTTTCCTGATCACTGACTCAGATCAATGCAGAACTGACCCTTGCAGTTCAACAAATGGCTGCAGTTCTTATCTGTAGATAACAAGGTCTTTGATGCTCTTCCTGTAAGATCAGATACAAGCTAACTAGAAGGATTCGGGTTGATCCACTTCTAATATTATATGATCTTTGGGACATGTGGGACAACTTTTCATGCGCAAACGTAGACATTGTATTTTCTGTGTGCCTCTATCTGAGGTATAACTGTTATAGTTTGCTGAAATACCAAGCAGAAGTAAACCAGGACCACCGACGACAAGATGAGTCTCAACAGATGACCGTGAAGTTTGTTTACATTTGTTAACCACCCAATTTAGATGCTAATCCCACATGCGCGCCTGTTGACTGTAAACGGACCCTCAGCAGTGCCACTCTTGCGGAGATCCAGACAGAAACAAATAGCTCCCCACGACAGTTCCCTGTTGAAATGAGTAGGTCCCCGTAGAAACAGGATACACAAATAGCAACCTAAAATACATCGCTTGGAAATGACGCCAGTTGCAGTTCGAAAGCAGAAACAGACTAGCATAGCAGCAGAGGTAATCTTGGAGTAATAGCACATGACATTACAGTCTAATACAAGAAAACACTGTCATAGTATTATAATAGTACTATAGGATAACAGTAGCCAACAGGACTATATTAATAGTAATTTGCTCCCTAAAGTAAAGTAAGAATGAGATGGGCTTTAATAGGAAGGCTGACCTCGGCTCCCCTGTCGTCTGTGAGGCGCGTCTGTGACGCTCGACCCTTTTGGGAGGAGGCGTCACTAACGCAGGAATGTCCGAAATGGCCTGGACAGCATAATAAGGGCTGCATAGTGGGGGTCACATCTGATTGACTCTCAGAACAGTGGCCAGCTTTCTTCAAGACCCCTGTTGGAAATGTCACCATGAGTTTCGGGGTTACGGGGGTCTCTGACAGGGCAAGCAAGCCCCGCTGGTGTCAGGCTCCCTTACTCACACATGTGTTTGGGAGGGAGGGAGAGGGGGGGAGAGAGGGGGAGGGAGGAGAGGGAGGGTGAGAGGGCAGGGAGAGAGAGGAGGGAGGGAGGGAGAGAGAGAGAGAGAGAGGAAGGAGAGGGAGGCAGGGAGAGAGAGGGAGGGAGAGAGAGGGAGGAGAGGAGGAGAGGAGAGAGGGAGGGGAAGGAGAGAGAGGGAGGGAGTAGAGGGAGATAGAGAGAGAGGGGAAGACGCGAAGGAGATCTAGAGGAAGGGGAAGGGACAGAGAGGGGAGTGAGTGAATGATGGGGGAGAAAGGGGAGCGATAGAGAGGGAGGGGTAGGGGAAAGGGGAGAGAGGAATGGGGAGAGAGAGAGAAAGAGACACAAACACACCCCTAGGGTTATTGCCAGGTCATTCACCTTCACGCACACACACACACACACACACACACACACACACACACACACACACACACACACATGATCAGGACCATCACAAGGGGGTAGCCATGTAACAAAGAGGTCCTTGATCTCCTCCAACACAGCACACCAGATTGAGGTTAGGTACGCCTTTCATGTGCATCTGTCCTTTGTGGCTTCTGTTGGGCCCTGGATTATCCGAGGCTTTCAACGGAGAGAAGGACACCACAATGTGTTCTGTTGACTTGTAGGGCTAAAAGCAAAGCGTGCAGTTTGAAAGCGGCCCGTTCCCTCAATACCTGTTTTGGCTGGTCGGGGAGGGAGATCTGCGTGAAAGAGTCAAAAGAGTTTGGGGGGCGCACGACACGTTGGCTAAGATTAAGGTGTGAAAAGATGAGCTGACACACCTCGTATTACCCATCTGTTGTCGTCATGGCGATACCGTCAGACCAGAGATGCAGTCGATAAGAGGTGTGCTCAACTTACTAATGCTACTCCAAGTCAGAGTAACATGTCGATGTTGTCTTCATGTATTTACGTATTGAAGTTTTGTTTCTTATGTGTTGTGTAATTAATCATCTCCTTCAGTTGTGACAGTTTTGCTGTGCAAAGGGGTGTAAAGGAAAGAAGTCTGATTACCAACTGATGTGTCTTGGTGTTGAACACCTAACTCTCTCAGGTCAGAGTTCATAATGACTCAGACGTATTGACAGGATTCCTGTGGTCGTCGTCTTTCAGAGAACAACTTCTGTCGAGTGGAAAGCTTGTCTTGGCCCGAGGATGGATTCCACTGTAGGATTATGGCATTATGATGCTTGGATCGTGTAGGTGTCATGGCTCCCGCACGCACGGAATCATCAACCCACATAGAACACTCTGTTCTAACAACATGATCTCTTCTGATGGAGATATATCTCTGTGACATCATCACCTCCTGTATGTGGACGGGAGAGAAGCACCAACTCTGGGTTTTGGAGTGTTTTAATAAGGACTCAAGTTCCAAATGGAAGCTTTTCAAAGTTTCCCTGCCCTAACCCAACCTGTGGTTGGATCTGGAAGTCAATCATCACGATCACTTGTTAGCAGTTAGCACAACATGTGGAGTTTTCGTTTTTTATTTCAGGAAAAGATGTGACCCCTTTCACGAAACATCCCAAACTTAACAATATATTCCAAAGAGTGTGAAAAGGAATCCTGGGTCCAAAACGACATATTTTTGTATTGGAAGTTAGGTTGTGAGGGTTAGACTGCAGTGCGGGTAGTGAGAGAGGCAGCTACACCAACCAGAAGAGGAGGAGAGAAGGAGGGAAGAGTGTGGGG
This sequence comes from Plecoglossus altivelis, assembly GCA_036571765.1. Classification (NCBI taxonomy): domain Eukaryota; kingdom Metazoa; phylum Chordata; class Actinopteri; order Osmeriformes; family Plecoglossidae; genus Plecoglossus; species Plecoglossus altivelis. Next base: position 12,694,549 of record BROE01000001.1, read on the forward strand.
TGAGGGATGCTGGCTAGAATTAATGCTTTAGACCACGGGGATGCTTGTGTGCTGGGTGGAGGGAGAGAGGAAGGCAGGGGGTGCAGAGACACACGAGGAAGAGAAGGGGGGCGCGGGAAGTTGGTGGGGGGAGGAGAGGAGGAGACTAACGCGAAGAGAAGGGGGAGAGAAGGAGAAGAGATCAGAGGAGGGGAAGTAGGTAGAGAAGAGGGAGGGTGGAGGGGGAGAAGGAATAAAGAAGGGAGTAGGGAGGGGAGCAGAAAGAGAGGCACAAGGAGAAGAAAGAAGAGGACGTAGAGGAAGGGAAGGAGCGGAAAGTCGCTCAAAAGATGAACAACTCACAGTGTAGATTTTACATATATAAGGGGTCTCACAGAAAGAGCCGTAAATCCTAAGACTAAGTCCAAGAGGGAAAAACAGCGAGGAAAAAAGGGACTAGAATTGGATAAACAGAAGTCTGGTGCGTGTGTGGAGCTATCACAGATCGCTATGGAAACAAAATAGACGTGTTGCAATCGGATCTCGATGTACGACACAAGGGTGTGTAGGGTGGACTGCGAGAACTGACGCAAATACGCAAGAGGGAGACTGTTATTTCATATGCTTCACTCGCTCACAACCAAAATAATGACACTAAACCCCCCCCCCAGCAGCCCATTGTACTCACAATCTCCATCAAGCAACTATCTCCTCCATACCAACAACCGAAACAGAACAGAGCAAAATACGAGATTCTCCTTCACAATGCAACACAATTGTAGATGCAGAAGACGAAGATTTCATAAATCATCTCCCCCCACGTAGAATAATTGATATCCTTCAGTGAAAAGCAGACTGCTGTGTGCTCTATGGCTTAGCCTTCTGCATGCTTTGTATAGCGCATGAACCCCCTGTTGAACAGAGTTACCAGTACTCCTGTATGACCTACTCCCCCCCCCTCCTTGCCTCTGGTGCCCCCATGTGCTGTGGACAGTGAGAGAACGGCTGGGGTCTGCCCTGCACTTTAACCTTCTAGGAAAGTGCCTGCGTTTGTGCGTGTGCGGCCTCTTCTGACTCCCCCCCCCATCATGCTCTCTGTCTGCCTCTGTCTTTCTTTTTCACTCCATCTCAGTTGCTCGCTCGTTCTCCTGTTTCTCTCTCTCACTGTTGTTCCTCGTCATTATACTTATATATACTTACATAGTCTTTCTCCCTCTCTCTCCCTATCATTTCCCATCTCCCTCTCTCTCTCTCCTTCTCCTTCCATCCCTCCCCCTCCTTCCATCCCTCCCTCCCTCTCTCCCCCTCCCTCTCTGCCTTTTGGGGTTAACCCGTGACTATAATGACTAGGTCAGTGTGCATGTCTGAGTGGTGTGTTCTCCTCTGGGCGGGTTCCAGCCTACACAAGCACGTCTCCTTGTTCCACACATCTCGTCCTCCGTCCGGCCTGGTATTCTCAGAGGGAGGCGGGACAGCCTGACCCACATTAGTGTCCCTACATGCGCACGTCTTCCTAGGACCACAGTCCCTGTACGGTCTGAGGTGCATTTGACAAAAGCTCTGGTTTGGGGGGAAAAAAGCTTTTATGTTCACAAGGCTTGTTTGTTAAACGTGGAGAAGGAGTGGTTACCATTGTGAGTGTTCTGGAGCATTTAAAACACCATGACACAGTGACACAGAAGCCTTGATGACGAGAGCAGCAACAGGTAATCACAGAAAAAACCTGGACACTAATCAAAATAACAACATAGATATGCTGTTATGTCTTAAACGCATCTATATTTAATCAGTTCTTCCAACCGCTCAGCTTTTCAAGTACTCCGGCTGCCTTGGTCACAGACAGACGACATGAGCCTCTGCTTAGTGACCCTGCACTGCTCAGAAGGGCCGTCATTTCTGACATGCTGTTTGGTCTAGCTCTCAGACAGTAGGGATAAGAATGCTTCTACTCAGAAGCCAGTCACGCATCCCCCACACCCCACCACACAACAGGCCGCACACAACCACATGCAGCACACACAACAACACCCTTGCCACACACTGTACACACACCCCATACACACACACACACACACCCCACAGACACATACACACACATGCAGTACATGCACACACACACGCAGCACACACACACACACACATGCACACACACACGCAGCACACACACACACAGACACACACACAGCACAGGCCCTATCAGCTACACTTGGCTGCTCGGGGTCGTATTTTAGCAGAGGAGAAGATATCAGGAGAAGATATAGCAGATGTCTCGTGTCCCGGTGCCGGCGTGAGATACGAACCGTCTGGTTGGATCTTCAAGACCCATTTGACCCGCTGAGCGGTTTTGCCGCTCAACGGGTCGAGGACATGCAGGTTTATGAAGCGATCTGTCAAGCCCTTGGTGGCCCTGTGGCCCCGTGGCCCCATAGGAAGCAGGGATGGGCAGGTTCTCTCTTTGCTTTCCGTCTCTCGGTCACATCATCCTACTCGGAGGCAGAGTAGCAGAATGACTTGATCCACTTTTATACCCAGGCTCACAGCAGCTTTTGCTGAAGGTCCAGACGGATTTATGTCTCAGTGATAATGGGTGGAATTAAGCTTTGCTTTAACCCCATTCTTAAGCACTCAGTGCCACCCAGATGTTTCATCTAATTCATTCATATCCTACCTGACTTAAGCTTGTGACTTGTGTCATCATAAGTTTATCAGAAAATTCCGTTTTTTCACAATTGATTTTCATTGTCCAACCCACTGAAACAGGATTGAAACATAGAGTGAAAGCAATTCATCTTTCTCACTGTGCCTTTGAGATGAGTTTCACGACTTAATAATGTATCTGCCTCTCTGTCTCTCTGTCTCTCTGTCTCTCTGTCTGTCTCTCTCTCTCTCTCGCCTCCCTCTGTCTCTATTTCTCTCTGTCTGTTTCTCTCTCTCTCCCTCGCCTCCCTCCCCCTCCTCTTGCTTCAGGTGTACACCTACAAGCAGAGCACCCTGAGCAGGCAGAAGGTGCAGCCCATGCACCACAGCAGCGCCAGGGGGGTGGAGGACATGGCCGGCCTGCAAGACCTCCACGATGGGGCCATCATGCACAACCTGTTCCTGCGCTACCAGCAGAAGAGCATCTATGTGAGTGTGTTTACACACATGTACACACAGATACAGACGTAAACTCAGACACAAACACGCGGGCGCTCAGACGTAACACAAACGGGAAAGACGGAACCCGAAAATAATCCTGGTTTGTTTTCGCGTTCGGTCTCGCAAACAAAACAAACCCCAAAAAAAATAGGATAAATAGTTGTCTCCATTTGTAAAATATGCTCTTGCCTGAAGAAACACCATCCTCCGCTAAACATTATCAGCGGACAGGCTGAAAGTGCTGAATCTCTATGGGCTGTGTTTTTCCAACAACTCTCTACTCCTATGTAAACACGTTTCTCTCTCGGAGACTGATGATGAATAGAAGGGTCAGTCGACAAAGAAGACACACACACATACAGTATTGGTTTTCCCAGGCCAGGAATGCAGGCGTGTTTTTCATTCATTTATTACGGCCTCCCTGATTGTCGAGGCTCAAGAGCAGAGGTATCCCTAACCCCATAAAAGCCTGATTCATTTGAGTCATTTCGTTTTCTCTCTGACATCTCACGCAGTATTTTGAATCCATCCGTCTACGTGATAACCTTTTACAGGCCCTCGCATATTTTTCAGACACCATCCTTTTAACCTTACTTTGAAACGTCAACAAGAGCGATCTTTCACGTAATTTGTTGCACATTCCGAATGTCCTTACCCATCAAATTAAAAAATAAACTCGTCAAGGTGCGTTCCTGTCTTTTTGAGACGCGACGCCGCTAGGAGAATTCACATTCTTGTGCGGTTTGTTGAGGTTGAGCAATCATTGCGCAACACTAAAGCTAGACGTCTAGCAGGCAGACAGATAAGAGCTTGTCGGAGACGGATAGGTGGAGACGGCATTAGTCTTAGAGACGAACATTTTGAAAAGAGGTGGAGTGAGGAATTCGCATTTTTCTGTGGGTGTTATCAAGAAGGACCTTTAGTGAACGGCTCACTCAAACCTGACATGCGGTTGCTAAGCAGATGTTCCGTATTTCGATCATTCGTACACATCTAATATGTCATTCATTAATTTGGATGGAAGCATCTGCTAACTGAATACATTTCGTTGTAGATATCCCATCGGAGAATCTACAGAATCTTTTCAGATCATAGAAACGTTAATGTCAAGAGTATCGATAACTGTCAGCATAAGAGATTCACTGCGCTAGGTACAATAGTGAAGTCACCCTTAGCAACGGAGATCCAGAAAGTAAACTTAACGTCTCAAGCAATTGTGGTAAAACAAAAACTCCCAAATGAAACCCTAACCTTGAAAAACAGGCTTTCAACCATCAGCTGTTGCTATGGTTACGTCACACATCGCCGATACATGTTGTAACACTGTGTCCTCGGTGATGATCCTTTGACGATCTGATGTTTGCTTTTGAGACGTATTTCCTGCCATTGCATCAGGGCTCTGTTTCCGTGTCTCCATCGCCATGTCAAAGAGAATCAGGCTTAGCAGAGAATCCGAGGTCTCATTCGCTGCTATTTTTTGATTTCCTGTCACATGGGGTCGAACATTTTTCTTTGTCTGTGGTCGATTTTTCTGAAACTTGGAGGGAGTGAAATGTAGCCTTTGGCGATACCCCTAAGTCCTGTAACGCTGAATAGGCTGAACAATAACCATACTATGCTGAAGGGAACCGCACCAACGCCACCCAGAAATGGCGATATTTAGACATCCAAAGTTCCACCTCTTTCCAGCAGAAGGTTTGCCACCGCAGCGTTCCCACGGATACGGGCAGTGACAGGATTGACAACCACCCCCACCTCCCCCCCCCCGCCCCCCCAAAAGGTGCCACCGCCCCCTTTCTTCTCCACCCGCAATACCCGATGGCAAAGAGTCAACCTCCCTCTCGGACGTTCCCATAGTGGCATAGATTCCCTCCCTCCCGTTTCCTAAATCAGGCCTTCGACCTGGTGGACTGTGAATGGGGCTCCTTGTTTAGCAGCCAACAGCAATAGATTGCAGGTCGTGAGGGAGAGTGACAAGGGCTTTCAGTTGTTTGGTTTGACGCTTGTTTTTTAAATGGCTAGTATTCCGGTAGTAGGTCCTAGTGGAAGCTTGGCTCGTACGACGCCTTAGCTAGCCAGGAAGGCTATCCTAGCTTTTCCACACCAACGCGGGTTAGTAATTGTGTTAGCTTTGGATCAAACTCATGAGAAGTTTACAAATATTTTCTTTATCCAGAGCCAAATGGATTATTCTGTTGTTTTGCGAAATGTGTTTTTTTGTCCAGTTCTCAGTTGCTCACAAACCAAACAGTGGCGAGGCCTAACTTGCCCCTGAATTAAAACTTGACCTAAGCTTTGATTGTTATTGTTGGATAATGACTCGAACTACATTTCTTATCTCCAGGCCTTCATATTGTAGAGTTTATAACTTTGATTTACTCATACTTTAAAAAAAACAACTATTCTTTAACTGCTCGTTGCGCTCAAAAAACAGTGAACTATTCCTTTACTTCCTCTATTATATTTGACATCTTCGGCCAGTGTGTGATTCCTTCGATCTGCACTCTGCTCTTGATCCGACCAGGAAAACCAGGTCAAGAAAACAACAATATGTTTATTTACGGCGAAACGCAACGCTGTCATTTTGGATGCGAAAAAATGTATCTCTTGGCTCCAGCAACAAGTTTCACATGATGATTAAGTAATCCCCCTGGTTTACCAATGCTTTCATTTGTCTTGGCCTCTCTCCTCTTGTCTTTTTTCCATGTGCCACTTCTCTGGTCCGAGCAACGAGTCAGACAGCATGGGACGACCGTGATGAATTGATTGGATAATTTTGACCATACGGGAGTGTTCAAACACGATTATAGTAACGAGTTGGCATTTGTCATAGGTTAAAGAGGCTAATATGCGGGACTGGTGACACAAGGCCTTCTTTGTCTCTAGGTTGTTTTGCTGTGGGGGGGGAGGGGG